>NQII01000284.1:570262-597902 GCA_002778355.1 Clitarchus hookeri | reverse complement strand
AGGGTGGGAGAAACATGAAATTGCTGAGAGAATCCTCAGACCAATGGCATTGTCTGGCACAATTACCAAGCGCAAAACTCTGCGTGCAACCCTACCGGGAATCAAACTTTACGGGCGAGCGGTGTTCTAGCCTCTGTGCCACGCCTTTTTGGAGGCAAAGGCATCAGACGTTACCAGTTTCATAGATGATATAGTAATGAATCATGAATGGCAGCTGCGCAGTAAGGGTCACTTCCTTTCAGCTTTCACAGTTACTGAGTACAATAAAATCTACTTATTTGCAACTATAACAACTTGAACTACTTAGCAATATAATTTTTTTTTTTAAATTTAGCTTTGAATTTTATAAATATTGAGATGTTTCATTCCATTGCAGGTGGGCAGTGACGATACAGACACATTTTTGTCACTTGTTGAAAGTCTGAAAAAACGGTATGGAAAGTGATTTAATAAATGAAGGTATGTATTTTATAATGACCTGCCCTGCCTAGTAGAACTGTCATCCTGGGGGTTTTCAGAGAGTTTAGGCAACCATCCAGAAGGGTTAAATCTTCAAGTGCCAAAAACTTTTCCCTTCAAGGTCAATTAGAGCATGCTTCTATCTGGATGGTTATAAAGAAGTTAAGGTTTCAGACTTATGTGCAAGGAAATTATTTTTTGATTGTACCAAAGTTAGATTAAAATTTTGTTCAAGTGAAGTGTTCTCAGTAGAATGCTTGTTCACATTCTCATGCACTTACAACTGTATTTATCATGGTTTCAAGTTCTGAACACTCATCTTTCAGAGAAACCAAATCACAATCTAGCAATACAGAGAAGGTATTGTCAGAAAACAAGACATCTTCACGCTCAAACTACACCTGATTCCAGTGGTGTGACTGTGACTGTTGGAAAGGCGAAGTAGCCACAGTCAGAACTGCGATGCGGTGAAGGAACGTGATGTCTCAGTAGAAATAAAACACGAACAGCCTGGACAGGTGCAATGCCATTAGAACAAGAAGACCTTGCATCAGCTTCCACTAAATTAATTCAGCTGTCATAGTTATTCCAAAAAAGGTGAATACTCTTATGAACTCCTGTGAGAAAATATTTTTGCAGCTTTACCATTTGGAGTTTTGTTTGCGTATGTTCTGGTTCCAATGTTGACATAAAAAGTGTGTTTTATTTATGTATTCTTCAGACTTTACTTAAAATTAGTGTGTGTGAAATGTACCTTCCATAAATTAATTTTTTTCTCAGGGAGAGTTTGTACATTCTGCAATGTTGAAACAATTCTCTTGCAAATTTTACTTTTATTTATGCAAAACTTTCTTCAACATAACAAAATTTTAAACTTGGTAATTTAGCTAAGCTATTATTATCTGTGTTATCAAACTCTCATCAATTTCCAACATCAGGCCTAAATCAATAACTGTACAAAAGTGTGTAACAAATCTGCACGTTTTACAATTCACCAGTGTATCTACAGTACGCTGAAGATTTGAAAACTACTTTTTTGGTTGAGTCTGGTTAAACTGATTGCTCCACCAGTTCAGCCAGTCTGAAAATCCAGTGGATATGCATTAAAACATCAATCAATGGATTTTGAACACTTTCTCTGAAAAATAATAGTTAGCACACCCTCATCTCTTAATTTTAAAGCATCCCAAAATATACAAAAGTAATTTGAATGTCGAATTTTACAAATGGATTAACAAAACCTTAGAATTTGTGTGTAATAGCTGGGGCCACCTGTTTTTCACAAAAAGATTCCACAACTAGTTTTACTCCAAAACATGTTAGTTCAGAATCAATATCGCAGTTCATTGATCTTAACTCGCACCCATCTGAGGTGTCTGCCAGCCAATCACGGGTATCCAATGTCAAGTAATTTTATTCTGATTGGCCCAGTCAAGTAGATTATGTTTTCTCACACAGACGTGCAGACAATAGCGAAAGGAAATTTGCGAAGCTGCACGTAAGAAGTTGACATCTGCTCTGTAAATACCGTATTCACCCGAAATTAAGACTTTTTTAAATACAGTTTAAAGTGAAAAAATATGAAGGGGTCATCTTACAATCAACAGCAAACTGTTTCAAACTACAATAACGCCTAATGTGTAAATACCCATTCAACTGCCAATCACATGACGTGCAACTGCATATACTTTTTTCATATAAAAATAGACTTGCACAGTTGATAATAACACTAAATGTAATTCAGTTATATATAAATTTCCCTATTTACATTGCAGTTATTGCATTAACCTTTTGTTGCTATGTAAATAATGGTGGCTATTTGGAATTCAAAAATGAAACTCTTAGATAGCATAATATTAAAGTAGTGTGCACTTTGTACACTTTCATACCACGGCCGTGTTCCAAACTACAAACAACCTGCAGTAAAAGATGCATGGTTTTGGCTCCATAAGGGTGGCACTGTCTGTATATATTTCTTTCAAGTGTTCAAAATAACAATATGAATGCAGATACTAGTCTATGGTCATGTTTTTCCTAACACTAAACAAAACAGAAGTTTGTAAACAGTAATCTGAAAATAATATGCCATATATGTCTCAAAAATTAAATACTAATATTTATTATAGTTAACATTTATAGCATCGATCTGCCATTTAGGATTTTAATTTTTATGCAGTGATTTAAGCAAAAAAATTAAAAATTATTGAGATTATTGTTTTGTGGTTCCATGCAGTGACTTAAGCATGAAAATTAAAATTTAGAGTAAATTATTTTCTTTGAAACATGATATAGAAAACCTCAGGAGCTGGGAATCGAACCCGGTTTGTCTCAGTGGGAGGCAGATGCTAACGCCAATATGGGGGTCGTCTTGCATTCAGGGTTGTCGTATTTTCGGATGACTATGATAAATCTTTTCGTTAAAAGCAGGTAGCCCAGTAATGGCACTAATTTGTTTCTTGAAGCAGACAAAAATTCAGTTGAAAATTAACCTGATGTTTGAAAAATGCCTCAATCTGTGTACACCGGTGTATCCATAAATGAATTTTCAAAAATACAGAATGTATGAACACAGTGTAGGCCTCTGTTTATGCTAGCATTACAGTTTTATAACACCTCTAGGAACTATATTTTTAACTTCAAAAACATTTTGTTTTTGTGACACGCCATTTGTAACCCAGGCTGTAGCAGGTGTGGGGGAAAGCAAGATTATGGAAATACCTTGATCTAAAAATTAATTTGCTTGTAATTGAACATCATTTTCAAAGAAACATCTGTAGAAAGTTTATTTACACTGTTAGATAATATTTATTATGATACTTATGTAAATTGCTTTTCCTCTTTTTAACATTTTTCTGCATAGGCTAGCTGTCATTCAATGGAAGCTCAGATTAATTTTCCACAGGATTGATTTACTTGCAAGACATTGATGCCAAAGTTAAAAAATATACCATACATATACGTAATTATGTAACCGTCACTTAAATTTTATAAAGTGCTACAACCTAATAAGTGGAAATTGTTAGTACAAAAAAATGAATAGGTTAGTACGGTTTTAAAATAATCAACAATCAGAAGAGTGCAAATTATTTGCACATGTTTTTTGACTGCTTATTTTATTTATGCTGTTCAAATATCTGAATAACCATTACCATTCCATGACCATGCTTCAGTGTGTTGGTCGTTAGCATTTAGATTAAATTAAAGTGTTTTCTTTGAGAGCAGGTAAATGTAGGGGTCCAAAGTTGTTTATTTGCATCCCTGCATCCCACATAATAATTATGTTTTTGGGTCATGAGTTTCTTGAAAAATATAATTTACTTTTATACATTTAGTTTCAGATGACTCAATTCAGTCTTGCGGTATATTACTTTAAATATATTATGTTGTGTTTACAAGTTCATGCATAAAGAACGCTTATTAATTTTTAAAATTTATATTTGCAATTAAACATATTAGGATTTTGTAATATAATGTAATATGCATAATATTTTTATAGACAACTTGATGAAGTTTATAATAAATTTTTATAGAATCGTTTTGTCAAATTTTGCATGTATTATGTTGCATAGTCAGCTGTCTATAAAAAAGGTCACAGTCTGAAATGTGGCAGTCCTTTGTCTTGTTGCATTATATGACTGAGGTGGTAATGACTCCTGTCTCTTGTTAATTTGAATTTGTGATGTATACGTTTTGTAGAATGTAGTGTGTTAGAATGTAATTTTTGATGGAATTTGGTTGACAGTTGTATAGCAAAGCATAATGGTGACTATTATTGAATGGAAGTCAAAATATTGTGTATTTGAGTTGTTATTAAACTATATTTTGTTACATTTATTATTATTTTTTTTACCCAACATTCCAATTTGTTTTATAGTATTCATACTTGAAGGTTTGTAACTTTAACAGTGTCAAAAAGGTTTCATTACATTTAGATAATTGCTCAACTCTTCCGGGACAGCATTCCTGGACTACTCTGCTCTTCTGGGCTAAATGAGAAAATTTCCCATACATAACTGTTAATAGACAAGTATGCTGAGATTCAAGGTCCATGAAAAGTAACCTCACCCCCTTGCCCTTACAGTGGTCATGCTCCACCCTTCTTATGGGCAGCAGTAACTACCTACTACAGGTACTGGGGGACAAGACAAGGGGAGGGATCCAACATTCTTTCCTGGGCTAACCTCTGCTGAATGTCTTCTCAGATGGGTAAAAACTTCTGAATGGCAGCATTATACTGAAGTATTACAGCATACATGTTATCCCAACACTGCATTGTTATTGATTACAGTGTCCGGCTTGTCACACCCTCTCTGAAGAATGCATAGGCATACAGTCCAGGGATTGTGGCTTTGGCAGAATTTCAGCTATCTCTAACTACCTGGGCCCAGCATCTCTGCACACTGATTAGACATAAAGCCAGGATTTGGTCTGGGATTGAAACAGGCATGCGGTTGGGGCTTAGAACAAGAAATTGTTTCGAGGAAACTCAACCACACTTCAGCTGCGCCCTTTTGGGTGTTTGCTGTCAGCTGTGCTCCTTCAGTTAACTGCCCTGTCAGCATTGTTTCTTAATGGCCTCACCGTCGATGAGATGCTGAACCCCACCTACACACCTCAGTCGGCTTTTAGCAATTCACATGCTTTACATAACCATTCTTGATTGATGTCATAAGTGATTCACAGTGGAACCCAAAGAACTATACCTCCAAAGATAAGGAGCCATGGGGTAGTGACTACCAGCCAACATGCTAAGTCGCAGCCAATGAGGCTGGCAGGCTAAGGGCAAAGCTTAAGGTGTTCAAGTCCAAATATATTTTCTACATTTGCAGCTTGTCATCGTGATATGAAATTGTTTACGAAAATATATGACCATTGAAAAAGAGCCCCTTCAAAATGAATTATGGAAAGTTTTAATTTTTATCTTTTTTTGTACAAATTTCAGAAATGTAGAAAATAAAACACACCTAAAAAAATGTTATTAGAATGCAGTAAAATATATTTCATAAAAGTTTATTATGCAGTTTGCCCTTATTTGATTTATAAATTTTTAGATAAAATTTAATGTCAGAAATAGTTATATGTAAATGTAAACCCTTGCCACAGGAGAATACAGAGTCTGGTTTCAAAGGACTTTTAACCTACCCCTCCTGCGACTTCAAGAAAAGGAATCAAACTTTGTGTTAAAATAACTTCTTGAAATATGTACAAATCAAGATTTCAAATTAACATTCTCATATTTGCAGTTCAAAAAATTAATATGAATGTACTTGTCAAGTAATTTGATATCCTAATATGTTTATCAATGCTATTGTGTCACAAAACCCATGAAATATCCTCAAAACCTAGAAGAAATTTCTGGCGCCCTAACAGTCTTAACATCTCGTTGATAGCTGGGTCGTGAGACGGAACCAGCGGCTCAGAGAATCAAGAATATGGAAGGAAGCTGACAACATTTGCATAGTAAGTAACTGTTCTGGCATTCGCTTGGAGGGGTTTGGGGAGACCATGGATGGCCATACCGGGAATCTAATCCACGTCCTCACCGATTAAAGTCCAATGAGTCACCACTTTGCACAAGCCTGGCAGGTGACGGGAGAATTATAAGTTGTCCCTTGGGACCCTGGCAAAACTGTGTCTGCAAGCACGCTACTGACGTGTGTCATTAGGTAGTAGGTCTTTATCATCTGGAAGGTCGTGGGTTTCATCCCGGTCGATTGTACCGAGAATTATTTTATTCCAAGTGCTTTTAATTCAATTACAGGCAGATGCTGGCACTGAAATTCACGTTCATACCTCCATGCACGGACGATAAGAGGTTGGCGTTAACTAGAGCCGGCTGTCCAACAAGAGGGACACACATGTCCATCGGGCAAACCTGAAGAATGTATAAATGAGTGATGAGGTAGGGGTGGGGATGTGGTGGAATTAAAATGGCGGAAAAAATGTTACATTCCTTACACTTTGACATATTTTATAGTAACAGTTTCTTGTGTTCAATAATCATCATCATCACCACTGCCAAATTACCAAGATTTCAAGAATGTGGGCATGCTTTAAAGGTAACACAAATTTTTTTTTAAATTTGTATTTAAGTATTATGATGATAGTAGAGTTCAGCATAAAGTAATTTTAATGGGAGAATGGCCGAAAAAGAAACCGCGGAAAGGGAGTGGGAGTGATTGGGGCGGCTCTTAACATTAAGATCTTGAGAGTCCAATAGGGTGAAATGAAGTGAGTATGGAGCAGTGCTGGAATGCAAGAGCAGGGGAAATGAGAGATCCTCGAGAAAACATGCCAACGAGCAGCATTGTCCAGCAATGATTCCCACACGCGAAAATCCGTGAGTGAACCCACTATGAATCAAACCTGGTTCGCTAAGGTGGGATACAAGTAGTCACAAACTATACCTTTGAAATCAGGCCACAAGCAGTTATCAGACAACAAACAGACCTTAAACTTAACTCCACCGACTTTAAACAAGACTTCAATTAAACTATCAATATGTTTTATAGATTTAATTTTTTCCATTTATAATTAAAAATATATGTTTTTAAATTTTCAGTGATTCTTTCTTTTATATAATAAGTTATATTTTACCAACATATTACAATAACATTATACATATTGTATTAGCAGGAACTGGTTTATTAAAATCCAACACATTTTTATATTAGTTCTATTCTTTGCAACTTTATTATTTGTTGAAATACGAAAACTATACAAAGGTCTTCTAGAAAAGAAAGAATATTTAGTAGGAATTATAGTATTTTTAGAAATATTTTTTTTTGTATTTTAAGAGTTGACAAATTACGTTGTTTCATATTCAACATGATTTCTAATTTTTCAATACAAATTTTCTTTTTGTTTGTAGCTGTTTCATCAGCTTTACCATCAGGATTTTCCATCTAATAAACATAAACAATTGTTATCAGAACAATTTCTATAAAAATGTTATCAAGTGACCTCCCCTTTCCAATATATTTCATTATTTATTTAGTTTCGCACAGGAAAATATCTTAAATGGTGTATAATTTAATTAGGTTCATCAGAAGCAATATTTTAAATTGGATATTTCTAAGTAACATAGCTGATGTAAAAAAAATTCACTTTGAGAGTTTAATAAAGTATTTGTTAGAGTGTAAATAATACCAGGATTATAGACAGTTTCAATAATTTGATCGTTTCCTAAATATTGAAATTGGAAAAATTACAATATATATATTTATATTTGCATCTTTTGCATAATCCGCATCAACAACTCTTCAAGTCTAAACTGTTCACATATGTAAGCATCATTTGGAAATGAAAAATATCCACCAATTTTAATTTTAAGATTATAATCATTTAAATCTTGGCAAGTTTGATCTGTTGCTTGAAAAGGTTGTCTTTCAAAGTCTCAATTTTGATACAATTTATTTAGATAGAAAAAAATTGTGTAATGAATAGAAATAATCCAAAAAAAAAAAATAGTAGTTAAATCGCTTTAATAAAAATCTGAAAATTATAAAAATATATCATGAAGTACAACANGGGGGGGGGGGGAAAGTTGAGAAAATAACAAAAATACAAATTTAATGGCAAATTTAGTTCCGGTCACTGTTAAAAATGTATTTGTCCACCAACACCAGAAAAAACTTCATTTGAAAAATTTATATATATTTACAGATAATTATTTATACATAATATCTATCACTGGAATGATACCAATAACAAACAAAAATAATTAAACTTGGTGAAAAATTATTTTATTTGTATAATAGAAATGATAAACTATTAAGAATTCACAGTGAAGGACATACAAATTTAATTGGCAATTCCAATTTAGATTTCGATAATTAAGAAATAAAAATACTAAGGAACTGATTGACTTAAAATTACTTACAAAAAATAGATGAAAAATATTAAAATCCAAATTATGATTTTAATAATGAATATTTTAATAATTATGCAGACACTAAAACAATACTAATACCCTTAGACAAGGCTTAGATACAGATACTAAATAATATTAATATCCTAAATAATCAAATGGTGATCAATATAAATTTATTATTATTATTAATATTTGGCATTAATCTAAAAAAACCTAGGCAACTTTCAAATACTGTACCCCTGAAAGAACCTCAGTTGTTGCTGGAGAAGGAACAACCATTTATAATATTCCTAAAAGATATATTGGGATGAATGTTATAAGAAAATTATTTGATAGATTATTGGTTATCCGTGATATAGAGAATTCTAGGAATAAAAATTATATAATGAATATGTCCAATACTAAAATTTCAGATTTTGTTGTTAATAATTCTAAAGGAATACCGTATTTAATTATTAAATTATGTTCTCCATTCATTTTGGAATTCCGAATATCACTGACCTTCAATAATTTAAAATTACCAGAAATGCATTTACCAGGATATAATTTTTGTGGTCCAGTTACAAAATTAGATGAAAAACTAGCTTGTGGAGATCAAGGAACTAATAAATTAGAAGAAGCTTGTAAATATCATGTTATTCCTTGTAGAGATAATAAATATTTAGAATAAAGATATCAAGCTAATAATTATTTTTTCGAAACTGGGCTAAAGAGATTATGTTAAATAAAGACACCAATTATTAAAGACAAAGTAGTTGCAGCTATAGCTACTATGTTCACTAAAAGAAAATTAGGTTGGAGAATTAACACTAATTAAAAAATATAATTACTTTTATATACAGTAAAACTTATGAATATTTTTACATATATATGAAAATAAAATCAACATTTGAAATTGCAAATAGTTGATAAAAATAAGCTGATATAGATCAATGTTTTACAATACTCAAAATAAAAATAAATATAAAAAATTACAGGTAGGTAAATTATTAAAATTATTTTCATTACCAACATTACAAACAAAAACGTTCTGCAAAAAATGGTGGATTTTCACTATTTACAAAAAAAAAATGTTTTCGCATTAAAATTAATTTTAATAATTTATAAATAAATTATTCCACGATTTTTAAGAAAGACAGACATACAATTTATCATAAAAATCAACAACATGAATAAAATATTTCATACTTATGATAAAAATTTATTTTTAATATATTCATAAATTAAATATTTTACTATAAATTTTTAGATCAATACAAAAATATTTATCCAAGTAACCGATTAATGCTTTTCCTGATATATATATCATTTAATATCAAAATTATGTTTGAATATTTATAATTTTTTGAAAACAAAACAAACTATTAAACATAAATATCCACAAATACCTGAATCAAAATTTTGCATTCCATCATCATTATAGTACATTTTTTATTTTTATAAATATTTCCATTAAATAAATTAAAATTTAAAAAGAATTGTTTTTATGATAACAAACCCAATCATTACCACGATTTGATGAAATATCTAAATTTACAATTGTGTATTCATTTTTATTAATTTTATTAGGTAATTCATCATTCATATAAGCATCACAATAAATTTATTATTTATTATATCTTTTGTTCTAATGATTTTTATTTTCAACTGAATTTTGTATAGCTTTAACAGCTACTATTGGTGGTGTTATTCATCTTTAATTTTTCCAATGACTTATTTTATTAATTTGTGATATTGTATGTATATATATATATATATATATATATTCCATAATTTTGTTATTAAAAGAGATTATTTAATATAAATGTATAAAATTCATTTTATTTAAAGAATCTGTATCTTGATAACATAATTATATATTTTCTTTGTGTTTTGGTTTCATAATTTTGTAATGGAAACTATACACTACTACGAGAGATATTTCTAAGATTGACATTCCTAAATAAATTAGTTTACTAAATGGGTAATTATTCAGAGTATGGACTTTTCTGAAGGAAATGATGTAGACCCACAAAAGTAACAAATGGGTTCTGCACAGCTTACCTTTTTAATATTGAGGAGGGCGTAATGTTAAAAAAAAAGTAGAACATACTAAATAAAATAGATAAAAGTACGAGCAGTTACGCCGCTTTGTTTACGTCTGATGCCACGTTGAATAGCTTAAGTGTGCTAACACCACCTATCAGCTCCGGATGTAAAGATGATAGCTTATTACGCCATTGTAGGGGATACAGTTCAGTTCGCGGTGGGTGGAATATTATGTGCGCGTGGTTTGAGACGACCGAACCCGACCGTGTGAAGGCTTGTGATTGTAGAATGGAGGGTGCTAGTACGAATGTTTCTGTGCATTACAGTCGTCTGTGTGGCGGGTGTTACTTTGCCGTTTTAGTAGATCATGGTGTTTTGTCAAGTGAGGTAAGGTGTACGACAGTAGGTTGAATTGGCCGAGGACAGTGGAATTGTACCCGCCAGCTACCTAGGTGAGTTAATTCATATACTTCCGGTGTGTTTTACTGTTACCTAGGTTAGATTAAAAATGTAAAATAGTGATTCACTCTTCGTGGGGTTAGGTAAAGTTAGGTTAGGTGGACAAATTGTAAAGTTCCGCCTTTGTTACGTTTACGTTATATTTAAAATATTATTTCTGCCTCACAGTTGGGCGCCATATTGTAAAGTTCCCGCAGGCTAGTTATGATATATTAATGCAGCCGCACAGGTGGGCACCATTTTGTAAACGTTCCGCACTTGTTACTGCCAACTGTTTATGTTGCCACGGCTTGCTCAGGGTAGAAACACGAGACTCAGTTAATTGAACACTAGTTACTTAAGAAAAAAGTTCCATATTAGTTTGATATATATTTTATTTATCTTTTGAATGACACAGTTCATCTACGAATGTCCAGTATGCAGAGTACGAACCGTTCAGAGATGAATATACAAGTACAGACCAGCGCCACAGTCGTTTACTTAATGATGTTCTTAAAAAACTGACCCGAAGAAACTTAAAATGCGGCTACCTCCCACACCGGCTGAGAAATGATATATTAAAGTCTAGTTGCCGATGTGGGNAACAGTGCCACAGTCGTTTACTTAATGATGTTCTTAAAAAACTGACCCGAAGAAACTTAAAATGCGGCTACCTCCCACACCGGCTGAGAAATGATATATTAAAGTCTAGTTGCCGATGTGGGGGTTCTAGTCCTGCCCGAACGCGGCCTAGGCTAGCATTGCGTGATACTTCTCGACTGCGCTGACCTGCCCTTACGGGCGAGGTGAAGTAACTCTCTCTGATGCTGACTTGAATAAGACTGCTCTTAGGGCAACAGACAGGCACCTCTTTTTGTGCTGCCCTTTACCCCCCTCTCCTGAGATAAGCGCCTGGCATCTGCCAGCAGCGTCATCTAAAACTGCACGTGTCCCGCTCTCAACACGTTACCGATACTGCGTTGTCAACAGATACGAACCTCTCGTACAACAAAAACTTGTTGACGTTGCCTGAAACTGCGCTGGAGGAACTAAAACCTGTCGACGTTGCCTGATCCAGATAAACCTAACCTCTCGTTTCGTATAAAATTTGTTGACGCATTAAAACTGCGCCGGGGGAACTAAAACTTGTCAACGTCGCTGTTAACAGAAACGAACTAATCTAATTAATGCTGACACTTCCCCAAGAAACTAAAGTTCGAAACGAAACTGTAACCATCCTGATAAAACGTAACACGGCAAACGTCCTCGCGATAACCTACAAACGCACACGTCTGCCGGATAAACTAACACGGCAAACGAGCCACCACGGCTTTAAACTTGAACCCGATAAAATATTAAGAAGCTTTCCAAAGCTTCAAACACACAAAAGAATTTTACACCCGTGTTCCGAAAAATTATGAATATTGCATCATTACAAAATGTTAAATTGAGGCGTTTTTGTATTTTTGTCAGTGTATTTTTAGTGATTTTACCCCACAATTTCCCTGGTCTTCATAGCCCTCCCCACTATCATAATTTTGGTTTGTGATGGTAATACGTTAATGCCCCTAGTAAATTGTGTAGTGCAATTAGTAGACCGGAAATATACCACTTTCCGTGATTTTTTCTTTATTTTCAGAAAAACCCCTATTCTGAATAATTACCACTAAATGTTATTTTCCTTTATTCATATGAATGGCAACGTAACTTTCACAAAATATTGTTGCTCTATTAAATATTGATTAATTAATATTTGTCTTAAAATTTACCATTATTTGTTAATTCAAAATGTTTTCTTTTTTCTTACATTTTCTATTGTTTTTCCAAAAACAGAATTATTTATTAACTTATAATCTTTTTCAAATTCACTGCTACCTTTAGTTCTCATGTATGTTTTAATATCCATATACTTTTTAAGCCAAATTAATTGTTTAGATTTAAAAAATGTTTAATTGTTATTTTAATCTTTGTCCTAAACATAATTTTAATGTAAAATGTAAAACATTTATCTTTTTTTCTAAAGTTAATATTTTATTTCTTGCTTATGGAGCTAATGGGAACTAAGATTTTATGTAATATTTTAGTATATTCTAAATTAACTTCTATTATATATTCTCCAGAATAATTTTATATATTTTAAATTTTTTCTTGCTATTTCTACATTAATTTTTTGTAATATTCTGCAATCCATTCAAATCCACCATATGGAAAAAATTCCGGCACTGTCCAACAATGTTATTGGCATCTACATACATAAATTAATTTTAAGGTATATTTTTATTATAATCATTCATATATTTTACAACACTGATATTCCACCTCGAATACTTTATTCTAAAAATAAAATCTTATAATCTTTTACTACATCTAATTTGATTTTAGTACATTTTAACATGGCAACCCATGATAAACCTTGTGCTGTATAACACCAAGAAGGATATAATTTTAATGTTTCTACACAAACATCTCTAAAAAATTGTAAATATTACAAGTAAAATTAATAACAGATTTATTGTACAATTTTGTATTTTCTTATAAATATTTTATAATAAATTTTTTTTCAAATAAGTTGAGCATGATAATTTTTATGAGATATGTTATATATGATATAATATATCATATATATTTGGTGGTAATTGTGTGTCTGATTTCAATATAAAAACTTACTAATATGGATAAACACAATTTTTAATTAATAAATAAAACTGTTAATTTTTAAAATATGTTGATGTTTCTCATTTTTTGCTTTTTAGATTTTGACTTACTTTATCAATACGTTAACTCATACATGTAAATGTACCTAAACATGTTAATTCTAAACCTTTTTTAATGTTTTTATGACATTAAATATATTTGTCTTTGTTAGCTGGAATTATTCTAATTTAACCTGATTTTTCAAATATTTTCCAAAATAAATGTGCATCATAAGCAGATAAATTATAAATCTAAACTGGTATAAATAAATTCCTTAGTTTAGATTAAAATTTGAATAAATGGCTCCTTCATATAATCCTATTATTACTTTTTAAATATATTATTTTAGATTGTTAACATGACATTTATTTTTCTAAATTTTTAGGATCACTTTTTATATCTTCACAAATATAGCATAATTTATTTTCAAAATCATTCTTTTATCACTTTCTTCATTTTACTTTTTTAATCACAAAACTTTTTAATTTCTCTATTTTGTTTTTTTAACATTAGAATAAAAACATAATGTGCATCTTCACCAACATATATATTTTTATATAAATTATAATATTATACTGGGTGGATATTAACTCTGCCACCAAACTTCGGCATGTGATTAATCAGAAACTAAGTCCCAAATATACACAACATATAGCCTTAAGTATATTCCGAAGGGGTGAAAACCACCCTTGAAACTGCAGTTGAAGCAGATGTTTTTTTCCTAGTAACACATCCAGAACGCACGATAAATGTCAGAGTTTCTGGATATTGCATTAATAAACTAAGAAGTACAAATCACAAAAACATGGGCTCCAAAATCAACCCCCAACCATGAAAAATAAGGGGTTGGCCGCACAATTTTTGTAAATAAAAATTGTAACAGTTTCACTGTGTTTGTTGTTTCCGGTACACACACACATATATGTACACATACGATTCATAGCACCCGTATCACCCCTTTTTTTCGGCAACAATATGAAACCAGGGGTTCATGAAAAAATTGTGATAACTATACCCTATATGAATTATCGATTGGTAGTTATTCCATTCTCCCCAACATACCTTCGGTATAGTTATTGGGGGTGAGGGTGAGCTTTGAAATTGCAAATGGGAGCAGGGGTCGTATATGGTATAGTTGGATATCTTCTAAAAGGTAATATTTACCAAGACAGTTTTTTTCGGACGTGCATTGTTTACGCACAATAAAATTAATCGTGTAAGCAACCTGTTTAGACGTGCTTAGTTTTCGCCCAATGAAATTGAATGAAAACTTTTGTTATTCTTATTACAATCAAAAGAAAATCTACGAAAATGTTTGTTTGCCGGGCGTGAATACCTAGTTTACGTACAATTAAAAGGACGTTGGGTGTACTGGAAACTGGAAATACCGGTACGGTGCAAGAGAACCACTGTGGAATAGGAACTGTGAACACTCATTCGCACACATCACTCTTTATAAATGTTCGAAATGTCGACCATCCTGTATCAGACACGACTTAGCTCTCCTTGCGTTCTCGGTTGCTCGGCGGATCTCAATACAGCTGAGAGATCCACATGCTGCTCTGAATCTGTCGTTCATGTCTTCCCTCGTTGGACGCACGCAGAAGACTGTCTTTAATTCTCCCCCACAAAAAGAAGTCATTACAAGTATGGTGAACGTGGTGGCCAAGCTAGAGGACCCATTCGTCCAATCCACCATCTGGGGAATACTATGTCAGCAACTAGCCGAGCTCCACGTGAAAAGTGAGCAGGAACGCTATCCTGTTGAAGCAACAGAGTTAATCTCGTAGCGAGAGGGACATCTTCGATCTGCTGATACAAAACATTCTCTAGGAAGTCTGCATAAGCTGAATCATTCAATTGCTCTCCAAAAAAATATGGTCCTATGACACGATGTCCGAGAAGGCCACACCAAGTATTAAGGCTCCACACATGCTGGTTATCCACTTGACGGAGCCAATGTGGGTTGCCTGCGGACCTATAATGGGTATTATGTATGTTACTGTCACCATTACTCTTGAATGCCACTTCAGTCCACAAAATGCTGCGATAGAAAGCACAGTCCTTGCTCAGCTACCAGTTGCAGAAATCAACGCGCTTAGGAAAGTCATTATTCCCAAGTTTCCTTTTCATTGTAGTAAGAAAAACAAGTTTGTGATCAATTGTCATTTTGCGTAAACTACGCACGTTGCAAACCATATGCTTTGATAATTTATTTTATTGTGCGTAAAGTATGTACGTCACAAAAAAAAAAAGGTGTTTTAATAAATGTTTCCTTTTACACAATGTATCCAACGATACCTTATACGACCCACACTCCCATTTGCCATCTCAAAGCTCACCCCCCATACCCCTACCTTCGGTATGTTGGGGGAAATGGGATTACTAACAATTGATGCTTCATATAGGGTATAATTAACAAAATGTTTTCGAGAACAAGTGGTGATACGGGTGCTGTGAATTATCATACACGTACACATTAAATACTAGACGTACTTACACATAAAATGCACACACACATTAAATACATATTACATACATATAGTATAGTTATGTTATACATTTAATGTTACATTTTTTAATGAGTTTGTAAATTTTTGGAATTTTTATTGATTTTGTTTTCTATTTTAAATTTTTTTTATATTTTAACACATTCTTAATTATATGAAATTATGAAAAGAGTATTTGGGTTCTTGATATTAATAAAAAAAATATTAGTATTGCGCCAGCTCTCATTTTCCATACTACTCCTGGAACGCACAAAATGTATTGTTTCTCTTTGTACTTGTGACCGTATGAATACTTCTGCCCATGTATGCGCTGATATCCGACGTAGGCGAAATATAACCATGCTAGACATCGAAATAACTCGACTAGACACCAGGACTTACACTTATGCTCAAAATTAAATGTTTGGTTTGTAGGTACAACATTTGTGAACCCGCCATTAAGTGTGATTTACTGTGAAAGTGTTTATATAAAATAAAATTAAAACTGCACTTAAAGAGTTAATTAATTAAATGTCACAACTGGATTACAACAAAACACCCAAATGTCGTCATTGATTTGCTACTGAGAAGCGTGTAGTAGCAAACGGGAAATACGTACTATAAAACAGACGACGATATGCGAAGGAAAGGCGCCTCGTGCCAGAGACAAGACAAGCGCGTGGTTGGCGCAGTCACATGACACATGCAGTAAGTCCAGCGAGACGCGGGGTGCCTCGCGCCAGTGGGTCACGTTATTTTTAAGTCCCCCTTCACATTCCAGCAGTATGCGAGCACGAGCCAGACCATCCCCCCTTCCCCCTCACCCACAGGTATCAATATATCCTACACAGCCGGCGTCGGCCAACCTTCGGCGAGGCATTCCGTGGTGCGCGAGGCCCCAGCGACCTTCCTTCATACCTCGGCCGTCCAGCCCTCTACACTATAATAGTCTATTCACGGCAAAGTGAGCACTTTTGAGGCCCTACTTACTTACTCCTTTCAGCCGTTTTAAAATAAATATTGCTATGTAAGTGATGAACAGAGTGTGTATATTCCACCGCATTAATAAGTTATCGTCTAAGGCTGAAATAAAATATATTTATTGACTGTTATTCCAAATGAGAGGGCTTTCAAAAGTGCTCTCTTTACCGTGAATGGCATATAATAACGCCCATCCCCTTGTGCCGAACTCTATCTCATTCTACTAGTCCACATGCAAGAACTACTTAATTTGACACTTTGGCGAAAAAAATGCTGGAATAAATCTCATATAAATACATGGTGTATGAAACAAAATGTTGGCTGTTAGACACGTTTTGGACGAAGAATTAAGATGTTTTAGTGAGATGCGTNCACCGCATTAATAAGTTATCGTCTAAGGCTGAAATAAAATATATTTATTGACTGTTATTCCAAATGAGAGGGCTTTGAAAAGTGCTCTCTTTACCGTGAATGGCATATAATAACGCCCATCCCCTTGTGCCGAACTCTATCTCATTCTACTAGTCCACATGCAAGAACTTCTTAATTTGACACTTTGGCGAAAAAATGCTGGAATAAATCTCGTATAAATGCATGGTGTATGAAACAAAATGTTGGCTGTTAGACACGTTTTGGACGAAGAATTAAGATGTTTTAGTGAGATGCGTNGCATGGTGTATGAAACAAAATGTTGGCTGTTAGACACGTTTTGGACGAAGAATTAAGATGTTTTAGTGAGATGCGTCCACAGCGCCAATACCGATCCGAGTTTCGGATCAATTTTACAATATTATTACGTTAATCTTTATCGTATGCTACTATCTCCAAAGGCGGTATATGGTGTAGGGAACAGAGTCCAAGACCCGAAAAAAAAAATTCTTTTTCGGACTTTGACAGTTATGGTGATGTTTTTCGAATGCTGTTTATAAATATGCTCGAGAGTAAATGAACACACATAAAATACATTGAAAAATGTTAGCGAAAAGAGGAACTGATTGATTGGAACAGGTCCGAGGTGCTCGATGGGATTGTTTTGCAAATTTTAAAGTTGTATATACCGTAAATATTAAATGCGCAAGTAAAAAAATCGTGATTATACAGGAAAATGACAGTCATCAGCAGCTCAGTTAACGTTCTGATACCGCGAGGTGGACATCTGTTTGGAAGCGCTCTTTGGTCATATAGCGAAGATGAATTGTGAATACAAAGGCCTGCCTTTGACCTCAAGGAACACGGAGCCGCGACCTGCATCATTGCTGCCCGATTGTAGTCAGCGTCGATTCTGCGATCGAGTTTTCATTCACCTTCGATCAAAATGCTTGGCGGCATTAGAGAACCACCTGTACGAAGAGTCCTTTTCGCATGATGAAGCATTACGACAATGGCCACATGCAGCTGATGCAAGGCGATACATAGAAGAACCACATCAATAGTCGCAAGGATTCGTCTTTTGGAAGCCAGCAAGTGTAGCCGCTAATACCTCTTGCTGTATCGGTGGGTACTGACTCCACAGGCGATTATGATGAGACAGTTAATGCTAAAGATGGAACGAGTTGTAAAAGATTCCAAGTACCTACTATTACAATATATAACAAGAAATANAGACAGTTAATGCTAAAGATGGAACGAGTTGTAAAAGATTCCAAGTACCTACTATTACAATATATAACAAGAAATATACATCAATTTAGTCTGAAAAAAATAAGAGAAATACCTAAACACTATTTTCTGTAAGTTAACTACAATATCACAACACATGACAACCTTTGAGAAAGGTAAAAACAAAAAATTGTCACTCTATATTACATTTTCACAGGACGTATTAACCAAACGCATGTTAAAAAAAAATTTTTTAATATACAAAAATTTATTTATATTTAACATTTTATAAAAATGGTTTATTTTGTGTATACATGTGTCAAGCAGTAGCCCATGGGATTAGTTTACTTTGTACATTTTTTCATCTGTACANTGTTTATTTTGTGTATACATGTGTCAAGCAGTAGCCCATGGGATTAGTTTACTTTGTACATTTTTTCATCTGTACAACTTAGTATTAGATATTATGGCTGAGACAAAACAGAAGAATTTAGTATTTGACATCAAATTATTCAATATATAAAGTGTAAAAGTTTATTCTAGAAAAATGTCATCACACAATGCGTACGAGTTGAAAAATGTTTGGTACAAATATAAAATTAGTAATTTTGTCGGTACCAGACACCCTTAACAAGAGCTGGAGAAAGCTGGACTTTTGAAACATCTGTTGCACCCATACGGTCATGTGGTCGTCAAGCAATCGCAGGACAACCTTTTTCTATCCGACCATCCATAAAATATTTACTAAACTGTAACTTTCGACGGACGGACGGACCACCACCTTCTGACGACATTCCTTTTTACGGGAAAACACACTTAAAAANACATTCCTTTTTACGGGAAAACACACTTAAAAATTAAATCCAAAGTGTGGATCTGTGTTTATCTTTGGTGGCAAATTCAAAAATTTCAAAATTTTAAAAAATTATTTTCTCAAAATAATTATTTTTAATTTCAAAATTTAAAAAAATTATTTTCTCAAAATAATTATTTTCAAAATCCATTTATAACCAAAATATAGCTCCAACGAAAGAGAGATCGCAATGTTAAGTGGTCACACTGAAATTTGACCTTACAGAATAATTGACGAACGACAGATTATTGTGAATCGCTTTCTCTGGACTGACGGATGACAGCCGGCGGACGGACGACTGACTGGCGCGAAGGAAGGTTGCGAGTCTTGGCATCACGCCGGGTTGTTAGAAGGGGGAGGGGGGATTGCCCGTGGCATCGCCCACCCCTGTCGGCGAGAAGCCAACAGCTCTCGGCTGGAGCGAGCAGTCGGCGGGCATGTCCCGGGGCGCGATCATTGGAGTGCGTGTTGCGTCAGCGACGAGGAGTGCGCGCGACCGGCTAGTCTTCTTCCGCGACGCGACGCGGGTTATTGACGGTGGCTCGGCAGTGCGCGTCTCGGTAGGACGTATATCTTCACAGGATTACAGATAGCAATCGCCGGTTAAACAAGTTAGGTAGGGAATTCATGTTCCAAGATATCTTTATTTATACTATTTGCGGTTTGTTCACACAATCTATCTAACCTTGGAAAAAATACCCCATGTATGATGTGCTTGGTGTTCTAAATATGCCATTTATCACGAGCGTTTTATACTTCTGTTAACATAACAATACCTTACTTTGTATTAAATCGAACTTATAGTTTATCTATAAATTATAAGATTTCGCTTATAATTAATATTGATAAGAGGGAGAAAATAGGCGTGTTTGAAAACGTCTAGTAAGAAAAAGTTCTCATAGAAAATATAATTACACTGAATGCGGTGCGTTGTCCCTTTGGTGCTATTTTCTATACTTGGATACGCTTTGTTTGCACGAGGCGGAGGAATATCCTGGAAGTAGAACTTAAGCAGGGCTTCAGAAAAGTTTTAAGTAACCGTGAATGGACTATAGGTTGTTCATGGTAAACTGAGCACTTCTGAGAGCCCTTCTTGTATTCGCATTGTGAATTATTCTGCCATATGTAAAATGAACATTGCCATGGGTTTCGTCGCGTTATCCATGCGTCGTCCAAGTGAAACAATAAAAATAATAGAAGGAAAGTGATTTTTTTTACTAATTTGTTAATTCTCACACTTGCATGAATTAAAAAAACCGAAAGCAAAATAAATCATTTCAGTTTTCACAAACGTTTACCGAACACTTTTAATCGAACGTGAATACATGGAACTACTTTGCCACCGTCGTTATAATTTGCACATTGACGTGGACCACTCCTTCATGGTCTGGCACGGCCACTGTCATCACGTCATCGGCCCACAGTCGCTGCACCAATGCGGCCCGCGGAACACGCACGCNTGGTCTGGCACGGCCACTGTCATCACGTCATCGGCCCACAGTCGCTGCACCAATGCGGCCCGCGGAACACGCACGCCGTGCGTCCCAATGCGTGTCCGCACCGTTCACTTGGGAACGGGTCATGACCCGATACCGAGTGATCCAACCGAGTGCCTGTGATGTCCCGAGAGAGATCTGTGTAATTCAGATAGGAATCAAGAGTTAGAATGTGTATTAAATGGCATTATAATTTATCACCCACGGGCAAATGTTCGTGAAATTCGCCCTTAGGGGATTGCGAAGTAATCTCAGAATAAACGCACGCCACGTGCATCTTTAATGAGGTGTAGAGTAGCAAGGCTAGGGTATTTGAAGTGTTCTATATAATTTGAGAGTGCAATTGTATGTGTAATTATTTCCCACGTCACTAACTGGCTTGATTAGTCTTTCTTCCAACCTGACCGTTCCGGACGTACAGTGCCCCAAAACTTAACAGACCTAAATTTCCCACGTGCTCTGCAAGGCACCACATAATCAGGTTTTGTATTTAAATTAGTGCTTAAGAAAGAACTCTTAACTCTCCTCAAGCTAAGGGATGTCCATCCCGCACGTTGAAGGGTCCTATGGTCTGTATGTTTTACGTGTTTATGTAATGAGGTGAGTAAACTAAGATACCTCGCGGGATGGCGCGAGCTCTCTGCGAGGACGCAGTTCGCCCTCGCGTCCCTTCGCGGGGGACTTTCATACTTTGTTCCGAACACTTAACTGCAATAGGTTAACGTAATTTACTGGAACTTTTATTTAGTTTTACCAAGAGTCTTCCCCGCGTTCGCAGCACACCTCCATCAGCTCAATTTACCGACCCCGGAGGTTTAATTACTATTTTTAATTTTCGCGCCATTCTTTGCCCATTTGTACAGTAACGGCCGCTGGTAGGCCTTGTGAGTCAGATCCGCTTTAATTTGCATTGTATACCACCGATGTACAGTATCTGAGTAACCTACTTCTGATTGGCCATTCAAGTAAGAACATGTTTCACAAAGACACGCCGTCAATAAGCAAAACAAAACAAAACCGCAGGGTATTGAAATCCAGCANAGTAAGAACATGTTTCACAAAGACACGCCGTCAATAAGCAAAACAAAACAAAACCGCAGGGTATTGAAATCCAGCACGTGCGGACATATTTTCGTGTAACCGTGTACACTGTTCGGAAACACAATTTACTTGAGTTAACCGAAATTTGTTAGTTCTCATTTAGTGTTTTATTTCGGGCCCTGGCCNTGTTCGGAAACACAATTTACTTGAGTTAACCGAAATTTGTTAGTTCTCATTTAGTGTTTTATTTCGGGCCCTGGCCCTATCCAGGAAGTCATCGACGCCTCAAGGAAGTATCCTTCATTTATACGGTAAAAAGGCAATACCAAGGCGTGCTGGGGGGCCTGAATACCCCGGCTATATATTACGTTTTCCTGTAAATTTGTACAGTCTGTGTCAGGGGGTACAGTCACGTGGTCGTTCGGCCCACGATCCTGAGAACTGTGACTTCGTGCTCACCCAGTGAGCTGGTGGCCATTCTATTANTCACGTGGTCGTTCGGCCCACGATCCTGAGAACTGTGACTTCGTGCTCACCCAGTGAGCTGGTGGCCATTCTATTATAAATAGGAATATTGTGTAATATTCTGACTTTTATTAACATAGTCGCCGGACGACGTCCGCATTACTATCCCCGACCGCTCAGGTAACGTTAACGTGTGAACAATTAGTAAACTGCGCATTGTGAATATGGCTTCGAACTACCGCCTGCGCATTGTGAATCGGTCTTGGCTAACCAACTGGGCAAACCACTGGTTCCCATCAGACCAAGCGGCCTTATTTTTCCAGTCTTTAATGGTCCAGCGCTTATGCCGCTGTGTCCACAGAAGGCTCTTGTTCTTTCTGCACGCAAAGGTATAGGCTGTTCACGATAAAGTGAGCACTTTTGAAAGCCCTCTCATTTGCAATAATAGCCAATAAATATAATTTATTTTAGCCCTAGGCGTTAAATTCCGAGTGCGGTGGAATATACACACTGTTTATTACATACGTGGCAAAATTTATTTTAAAAGGTGGTTAAAGGATGATTAATGGCTAAAAGGAAAAAGTAACTAGGGTCTCAAGAGTGCTCACTTTACCGTGAACAGCCTATATATATAGGCCTAATCCATTCACGGTTACTTCAAAACTTATCACAATCTCTGCCAAAGTTCTACTTTCAGGATATTCCTCCGTCTCATACAAACAAAGCTGAATCAAATATAGAAAATTACACTAAAGGGCCAACGCACCATATGCGTGCGCACTCCGTCTAATATACTGCATAACAACTATTTATTTCTAGGTATTACCAACACCTATTTTATCCCAATTTTATAAATATTAATTATAAAATAAATTTATCTTTTTTCTTATTTACAATTATAAATTTATACATAAAATATACATAAACTTTCAATTTAACCAAAAATAACTGACTTTTATGTCAACACAAGTATAAAACGCTTGTGACGCATAACATATTTAGGAAGCAACCGAACACGTCATACACAGGATGATTTTTCAAAGGTTTGTTTCAAAAAGTGTGAAGAAACCGCGAATAGACTATACTTGCCTTGGCGGGCGGGCGGTATTTGTACCCAAACCGCCACAGTGGACTTATATAGTGATTTCGCCCTTGCTTCAGTCGCGATGTAAACAACTGACATGACATGTTTTATGCACTCTTGCCATTTATTGCATTTACCTCGCGTACTGCCGACAGCACTAAACCACGCAAATATCTTAACATAAAAGTAGCATTGTGACGAGTTACACAATACCTTTAATTCTATTTAGCCTAGCATTTTGTAAAGAGTTGTTTTTTAAATCTGACAAATCGTCGTCAGCCTTAATCAGAGCGCGAACTTAGTTAAAAGTCGGCGCCTCATTACGTAAGAAAAACTAATGAACTTCCGCACACACTACAGTTTTCATAAAATCGCCACACTTACCGAACACGCATAGTCTTCTCCGCATGTGCCCAAAGTCAAACGGTCAACACTGATGAAAGTGTTTGTTTATGTCTTAATTTTTAAATGACAAGCAATTTGAATATAATCAAACTGCACTACAAATTGGTTGGAATAAGTTTAAATACATTTCAAAGCATTTGTTTACAAATCAGTTTACTAATCTCAATGCCAAAGCACGCCGTTCTCGCTAGACGTGTTGGCAGGTGAGCAGCTTAACGTCGCGACACGGAGATTGGTTGTGCGCAGCCAGCGAGATCGATCTACCTCGTCTTTAGTTTTTGTGGCTTGTGGTACCGGCTTCGCTTGCACAGTTCATTTCAACAGCCTGCGACGTGGGAAACTGCCAGTATATAGACACGTGGTACGTTATTCGTTGTAAACAACGTATATTACTCCAAACAAGGATACCTTTTTTAAAATTGTGCAGTAGATTTTGAATTATAAGTTATCTAAATATGACCTATTTTCTTGTGAGCTCAGACTCAGCGCGTAGGTTAACCAATCACAGAACACTTAACCCACGTGCGTTTGTTTATACCAGGACAAAAGTAAGGGCGAAAGGAGTGAGAGTGCTGCGTGCTTTTGTACGCGTCAAGGCCGAACGCTGAGAGACGTGGAAAAAAAAAACTATATTGTAGCTTGTAGAATTCCAGCCATCCTCTTCTGGCCCCTCATTATTGAGCAATATTATTTGTTTTATGTTCATTGCACCATTCTCGATACAGCCGTTGGCACTGTGGCACGTGTATTAACTACCGTTTAAACACACTCCGCCCGGTAACTACCACCATGCTTCGTTCTAAGTTGCGTGGTTCTGCTGCATTTATACCCACAACTGACACCAATGGCGAGAAACTCAGTGTAACTGATCATTTGTGTATACAGAATGGTAGTAATGCACCTAACGAAATAGCAATACTTTATACTTCTTAAAAGGTGTAAAGTGATTTTGCCAATGAAGGCACGACTGAGCCATTGATTTACTAAAATGCCAGAAATTATTTAACACTGAATACCTAGTGTGTAACATTTCGCTTAAATCAGTAGACAGAAATTCTCAGCTTCTCNCTTTTTCTTCTTCTCAAAAAAAAAAAAAAAAAAAAATAGAAAAATTGTTCTTTAATTTTTTCAAGACAAATCAATAATTATTATTCGTTCTTCTTTATCAATGATTACAATTTACACGTTTTGCAGTAATTAAAATAAAATGTTTGTGTATAAACATACTTTGGTCGAGTTTTTTTACGTCGTTAATACCAGTACGCCCATCCTTGGCTGTGGTGGTAAGATTTTTGTTAAGGGAAAATGTTAGACTTAAAACCTCATCGAAATTTCGGTTGCTACCCGTTCTCTTATTGGCTGTCGTCTGACCACACCACATTTCTCCTGCAATCAGCAATGGCGAGACGAGAGCCAGCCAGGATACTTTTCTTTCGTTCACGTTATTTACAACATGCAATGCTTACTACTCTCGAGAATAAATGAACAATACGTTATACCCTCTAATAACAAATTTAATATAACCTACAAATGATCTCTATGTCAACAAACTAGTAATACAACCAAAAATTACACTGTATTTTGTTTAAATCATATAATAAAGATTAATTTGGAAATTATATTAAATTAATTGTCACCCTAAACAAATACTCTGTAATCATATATAAATTTATCTAGAACCAAAGTTAAATAATACGCCTGAAAAACTGCAACGTTACAAGTGTACTGTATGTGTAATCAAGATCGCCACTCCCAGTTTTTGATTCAATTTCATAACACGGAATTATGTTTTTAAATAAAATTCGTGCGTCAAAATTAACGAAGCGGTATCCTTTTGTTTTTACTTTAAGTCCCATAGTTCCCGATACATTTTAAAGCTATATAGTTTGATACCTGGGAGACGGACTACACACAACACTCGAGCCGATACGGAGAGCCGCAATGCGGATTGCACGGCCAGCAAAGGCTATTTATTATTCATGGTAAACTTTTGAAAGCCCTGCTTAAGACCTACTTGCACGCACATCGTGTATTCTTCTGCCATATGTAAAACTAACGTTGCCACGGGCCTGATCACGTTATTCACGGGTCGGTCTAGTAAAATTGCGGACTTGTTAGAAAAAAAAAAACTTTCAAATTTACATATTCTGACACTTGCGTGCGTTGCAAAAATAGAAAGCAAACTCAACCATTTCAGTATTCACAAATGCTTCCCCAACACTTTCAATTCAACTTTAAGAAATACAACTAATTTCTCTCCGTTATTATCAACTTTACTGGGCGCATGCCAGCTAATGGGCCTGTTAAAATGTGTGCAGATTTTTTGTAAAGTAAGTAGGCTGTGGGATCTTGGAGGGTCTATTCACTTACTTCTCGAGGTGTCCTTAACGCTCAAGGCAGATTCAACAGCCGTGCTACTGACCTTAGGCTCTTCAGGAGCTATTCGCTAAGCAGTTCGGCACGCTACGAACCTTAGCTTAAGGTCTGGTATGAGAGGTGGTTTTGGCTCGCTGTTCACCTTAACATGTTCGTAAAATGGCGGATTTTCTTGCAAGTGAGGTTAATTCTCACCAAGTCCTTCACTTTCAACAACAGATAATACATTGCTATCATTATGGCAAATAGATTATGTCGTATGCTCAAGATATCTCATTAAATTTCTGTAAGAAAGATGTATTAAACTGTTTGATCTTCATTCTGCACAATGTAAAAAGTGTTTCCATTTGATATACTAAACAAACAAATACACGTAAAATATAAGAAAAAAAAATTACACTTAATAGTTTATACATAACATTCATAGTTTGCGCAAAGATTGATAAAAATAAGCTTTTAAAAATTTTCGAATTTTGCGTAAATTACGCAAAGTTTTAAATTTGGAGTATTTTTGATTACANTAAAATAAGCTTTTAAAAATTTTCGAATTTTGCGTAAATTACGCAAAGTTTTAAATTTGGAGTATTTTTGATTACAGAAAACTCTCATTGAAATTAATCGCATTAAAGAAGAAATAAATACAAATTAAATAATGTACTTGTAAATCATTTGGTGATGTTATAAAATGTCTTAAGTAATTATAGAAAGAAGTAGCATCCACGTATTTTAGTGTGAAGTCAGTTGTATTGTAAACTTGTTTTACAGCGCACGCGTTTGCGTTATCTCTTTACAGATTGATAAAAATTAGATTACTAATAGTCATTTTATTTTACATTTTATAGTCTAAAAATTTGTTAAAAACCGTTGTCTAAAATTTTGTGGGATTGTACAATAAAATACTTGCAATATTTTTAAGGCGTGCGCGAAGTTTTTACTTGCCCCAAGACGATAAAAATATTTTAGAGCACTATTTTTTTATGGGAAGAGAATGAATATAATTATATTTCAAGATTGCTATGCACTAAATCCCGCAATATAGTTATTTTCTGTTGTTCGTGCAGACAACAGCGATAACAAGAAGGCCATAATGCTATGTTGCCAAATATACTATGGCAAACCTTAAGATTAATGAGAATTCCTTAACAGCAAGTAGTGAATGCCAAATCCACGATGGTGGTGTTAAGAGATCCAGTGTGTGCAAGCTACTGGCCTTCACTGCCAAAAGTTAGTGAATAGATCCCTTGGTTTTCTTGAAATGCTACAATTGCCAAGATATCTAAATGTGTGCGTAATTAACGTATTTTTATATCTGTGATATTGCTACAAATTTGGTATTAATCGTACTTTTGCTGGGGGGGG
>NQII01000284.1:514136-568895 GCA_002778355.1 Clitarchus hookeri | reverse complement strand
CAGCAGTAATGAGACGCCAGATAGTCTGTGTTAGTCCTGACGTTTAACGAACGTAAAAACTCCGCCGTCCTGTGGTGTCGTGGAACACCCCGAGATGCACGATCGACGTGGAACCTTCATAGTAGGATATTATCTTGTTTACATTGCGAAACGCGCGTGTTCAACAGGTTCCTCACTGCTGTGTGCACACTCGGTCGCACCCGCAAGGATACTGGGACGTACTAGACCGTAATCAGGCGCGGAAGTAAAAAGAGGCAGGGTCAGCATCGACCCGCAGAGTCGCGTGCGAAGAGACAGGAAGGCGACGCAAGACGACCGCGGGTGATCGATACGCATTAGCGGCGCGATGGAGACGAGCGCCGACGCAGCGGACGTTGCCGACGAAGGCGGGGCGCGGACCGAGCGGGCGTCGTGGGACAACAAGCTGCAGTTCTTCCTCAGCATCATCGGCTACTCGGTGGGGCTCGGCAACATCTGGAGATTCCCCTACCTGTGCCAGCAGAACGGAGGAGGTAAGTCGCAGTTACCCCGCCATCCTTACGCCGGACCACCGTGACAACGGCAGGCTCCTACAGTGCGCGACAGACGTCTGGGCACGCTAGCCTGTCACGGCCCGGCCGACGACGGAACGACCCGGCAGCATACACGTCGTCCCACAAACATCCGGTCTTCAGTACCAGCAGTAAGATGCACCACCTGATGTTTGTGAGACGGCTCTTAGCATGCGCGCGCATCTCTTCCTCTTGCGATGTCCATTGTTCACCCCGCCTCACCCCTCCTGTAACTTGCCCAGACGTCTGTTGGGGCACTGTAATCTCTGCAAAGTTAACGTGAAATTGCAGCCAGATGCCCTCTCAGAGGGACGTACACTGATGTCGCTCCCGCCAGGTCGAAGAATGGAAGAGGTGAAATGAGATGATGGTACAGCTGCGGAATGAAGACGCGAGGTGGAAACGAAAGCACACTGAGGAAACCCCCTACACCCCACGTGCGTGGGATTCTAGCCTATGGTCTCAGTGGACTGCGAACGTCGGTGGGTTGTGGTCAGATAAGTCAAAGACGAAGTGACCTGCACTGTTATGGTACACTGCTTCAGTACTAACTGGTATAGGCTGTTCGCAGTAAAGTAAGCAATTTTGATATAGACATTAAAAAAATACTGCCCATTAACTTCATATGTATAGGCTACTCACGGTAAAGTGAACACTCTTTGAAGCCCTCTCATTTTGGAGTAATAGCGAATAAATATATTATATTGTAGCCTTGGACGTTAACATTCTAGTCCGGTGAAATATACACACTGTGTTTATTACTTACATTGAAATATTTATTTTTAAAAGTGGTGGATTGATAAAAAAAATGGCTGATAGGAAAAAAGTAATTAGGGTCTCAAAAGTGCCCACTTTACCGTGAACAGCCTACAGAAACAACGGCATGCACGCTCCCAGTAAGATTGCAGCCAAATACGTAAAATAGTTCCAAGACTTGACATTGTATTGCGAGTGGATGCTTAGTGTGCATTAAGATAAAACCAACTTTATTTTACATACATTTAGAGTAAGAATTGGCATATTAACAATTTTAAGTTTCTTACATTTTCACTAGACTGACGCAGGAACAGTCGTCATTACGCTCATGACAATATAAATTATGCATATGTGGCGGAATAACGCCGAATGAGGAGAAAAGTAGATCTTATTTAGGGCTTTCAAAACTGCTCACTTTACCGTGAATACCCTTACGGGCCCTCCTTAGTTGCCACACGGGTCTCATTGTAAGCAGATGTGTTTCTTCTAATTTTTAAGAAATTATAAAACATTTCAATGTAAATTTTTTTCTGGCCATAAAATAAACTTACATTTTGTTGCAAATTTTAAAATTTGGTTATTGAAACATACACGTTGTCGCTGAAAGGTGTCAAAGTCAGCAAACTTCGCCGTAAGGAAACCTCTTGTTAAATATATATTTATTCGTGTGTGAGAGAGAGAGAGAGAGTATAACTATAGCGACAGTGCTGTATCTTTTCTGAGCAGATTGCTGTATTAAAACCCTAAGAGTCACCGCTTAAAATTCTGAGGAAACAGAAGACGCGCGAAGCTTGTTTATGCTATTTTCCATCACCGTCGCAATGTTTCTTTACGGCCGGACATGAGCTTGAGGAGTTTAATTTTTTTTTTTTACTAGGGAGGCCCCTTATCTTGAGAACCGATGAGGATGAAGGGAGGCGAGTATGGAGCAGCGCCGGAATGCAAACAAGGGTGGGGGAAAAAGGGAGAACCCGAGAAAACCCGCCGACCAGCGGCATCGTCCGGCACGATTCCCACATGCGAAAATCCGGGAGATCCNGGATGCGAGTAATCTGACCACTACACCACCGCGGCCCGCCTAAGATAGCGCAAGTAGTGAAGTGCTCTGATGGGGGAAACTAGAGTTCCCCGAGAAAACACATCGACTGGTAACATCTGCCACAGTTGCGCAAGTGCGAATGCCCGGAGCGCCGTGTTGGCAGATCGATCACGGAAGCCCCTCCCACGTGCCGCGCAGTAGCCGCGAAATGTGCAGCGAGGGACAGGTGCACTCGCTCTCAGCACGGCTGCGGTGACGAGCCACGTTGTACACCTTACTTCGCACTTTCCACAGACAAAGGCCAAGTTTGTGATAGACGAAAGTTCTATAGCACCAGTTCAACATTTTTTTGCCGTCAGGTGTGGATCGAACTAGTCATTTCGGTTAAAACAAGCGTGGCCCTTTGCCCTCGCGATCACCAAGTGTCATGATGTGTTGTAATTTCACGGTCTGTGAACATGGTATTTTTTAAATAAATGCAATTTTATAGTATGTACATGGAATCCAAAAAAATTAATTCTAAAGTTTGTTTTTGTGTTACCAAAATCTACTACTTGTGTTACTGTTTATTTGACAAAAGCTAAGGAATGCAATCATAAAAAAAAGTATTCTAGTCGTAAACAAACTATCCAAATAAAAGCACTAACACACACAACCAATCACAAATGACAGGAGCCCGAGTTTATAGAAATATAGGCTCTATGAAGTCCAGCTTAATGACTACAGTATTTGTTAATTTTCGTAGTACCTTCAAGACAAAATAACTGTTAATTCAACTTGCAATTTCTTAAGTCATTCAGAGTTTTTACCAACGTAGGTCCTTTTCCCCAACGTTTTCTGGAAACTAAGGTCTGGGTGGTTTGTAAGGTCACAAACCTCGTAATGGTGCAACTGAGTAACATCTACAAGTCACGGCTACGTTTTCCTCACGATTAAGTTGGTCCCCACGTGACTTACGTAACGTTTGTCCCAATGCGGGAATGAACGTATGTTTAATGAAAAAATTGCACACTTCTCTAGTTCGTGGTAAATAGAGAACTTTTTTAATCTACCATTGGAAAAAATGATTGGCCAGAACTGCATATATTACAACATAAAAAAGTTATGCTGACAGCGAATAAGGAGACGTAGTTCCATGTGCCAGTGTCTCAAAAACAGGAAAGTTCAAATTAGTGACAAATGAAATAACATTTTTTTTTTTACTATACACAGTTGGCGCGATACTAACATGCTCCCAAAACTTTCACGTTAATCATTTTATCCGCGCAGGCATACTAGTCGCAACAGAATGTTTATTCACGCACGTGGCGAAAGGATACACAATAGGCTGAACAATTGAACAGTGCTTTATAGAGTGCTTTACAGAACGCGAACCAGCTATACAATGCAGCGATAGCGATACTTTGTTAAGGAAAAGTGTTCTATCGTCGATGCGAGCAATTTATCGCCCCATCATGATGTGTTAGAACATGAAAGTCTAGCAGTGAAACCTNACGTAGTTCCATGTGCCAGTGTCTCAAAAACAGGAAAGTTCAAATTAGTGACAAATGAAATAACATTTTTTTTTTTTACTATACACAGTTGGCGCGATACTAACATGCTCCCAAAACTTTCACGTTAATCATTTGATCCGCGCAGGCATACTAGTCGCAACATAATGTTTATTCACGCACGTGGCGAAAGGATACACAATAGGCTGAACAATTGAACAGTGCTTCTATAGAGTGCTTTACAGAACGCGAACCAGCTATACAATGCAGCGATAGCGATACTTGGTTAAGGAAAACTGTTCTATCGTCGATGCGAGCAATTTATCGCCCCATCATGATGTGTTAGAACATGAAAGTCTAGCAGTGAAACCTGNTATATAATCCTGTACTGCGCAACTACCGTCATATCACATGTGATGAGTGCTGCCTATCTATAGTCCATTCGCGGTTACTTCCAACTTCTCTGAAGCCCTGCTAAAGTTCTACTTCCAGAATATTACTACGCCTCATACAAGCAAAGCTGAATCAAGCCTAGGGAATTATACCAAAGGGACAACGCACCGCATTCGTGCGCACTCAAGTCTAAATATATTTAGCGTAAGAACTATTTCTTACTAGGCATTGCCAACACGCCTATTTTCTCTCTGCCTTATGAATATTAATTTCAAATGAAATAATGTAATTCACATTTATAATATGTAGGATTGTTGATCTATTACGTTCTCGCTATTTATGCGTTGAAAAATTCTTAGATTCACATTTTGAATCAACTTAAATTTCTGAATAGCATCGATACCTAGCAAGAGATCATAGGAGAAATTATCATTCTTTACAACATACTGTAGGTAGTTATTTAGTCTGTAATATTTCCAATACGAAGCATAATTGTAGCCCGGGCTGAAGTGAAATCAAGTCCGCTGATTGTTTTGTGTACGCCTTTTTGTTCTATTAATTTAAACTTAAGCAAATCAGCAATTCGTTGATTAATTAGTGTTACATTTTAACCGCTATCATAAACAGCTTTGGTTTTTAAATTGTCGTTAATAACGATGTTTAATTTTATCAGCGGATCTAATTTAGCCCTGTTACTCAGTTTAAATTCTTTCTATCAAAATCGACTTTCAATATTTCCATATAATTTAGATTTGTAGAATGTTCTGTCATATTTGATCGTAGTGTTTTAGAGACCGAATTCTTGTTGCGACCTTCAGCTACTGGATGGAAAAGACTTGGAAAACCAAGGGCAGCACAAATTGAACACTCCTTCCGTAGAGCTTCATTTTTCTTATAAAGAAATTTTTTTATAGATTTCGGACTTAAACAGTCTTTCTCTTTTCCTTCTGGCAAAAGCGTCTTCCAACTTTCGAAGCCCAGTATGCAGACCATCAATAGTAGTTATCTTTTCCCTATCAAGTTCTTCTTGAGTTTCACTTGGTAAACCAAACACTATCTTGATGATAAAAGATAATTCAATACCTTTAGGTTCCACTTCCAGGCATAGTTTCTCTTTGGTAGGTGCGTAATAGATTAAGGACCCTCTCAAATATCTGTAGTTAAAAGCTTTCCTAACAATCGACCAGCCTTTATCAACAAAAACTTTACGGAAATAACTCTTCCAAACCTCCCAGGAAGCGGTTAGACCTATCTTTATCAGATTAGTTTCACACCAGTCTTTTGCCGAGCCCGTGACAAAGAAACATAAAGCCTGGATTCTTAGTCTATCTGAACTTACCTGAAATCGATTGCATTCATCTTCAAATCTACGTAACCATTCCTGTAGGATCGTATTGTCTTTTTTCAAATTTATCTAAAATGAATTTCTTTTCAATGTGATGTAATTTTGTTTCGTCTTGAGTTGAATTTAATTTCAACTGAAGGTGATCATGAGTTTGAGATCCCGGCAGGGGAACGTATTCTTCTAATGGAAATTTTTGGAAACAGATATTGTCCTCTTCATTGAAATATACTGACTTAATATCATCGTCAATCTGTATAGCTATTGTTCTATAACCATTTACATTTTTTATTACAGATGTTGCATTTTGTGTGAAGCTGCAGGTCTCTGTATTCTTCTGGTAATAAATACCATACCTCATCGTTAGTAGATATACACGAGATCACAAAGTCATTCTCAGCTTGCTTCACAACTCGAACATAAAGTTGGGTCATCTCCTTACTAGTTGACATCCTGTAATTTAATTTGTAGGATTGTTGAACGTGATTTTATTCTATATAAAAGAATTAAACTACACGTACATTCAACATAGTAAAAAAACAAAGAAGTAACAAGATAAACATGTGATAACAACATTGAAAAATGAAGGGAAGGTTGCAGCGAGGTTGCAGAGCGTCTATGGAGCAGTGTAGCCAACCTTTACACATATAAGTGAAAGTTCAATTTAACCTAAAAGAAGGTACTTTTATGTTAACACAAGTATAATTCGCTTGCGATAAAATACATATTTAGGAAACAACCAAACACGTCTTACATGGGGTGATTTTTCAAAGGTTTGATTCAAAAAGTGTTAGGAAACCGCGAATGGATAATACCAAGCATCGCAATTCGTTTAAAAACTTATTCACAAATTACTTGGAAACATTACGATTTAAGGTGATAGAATTAATGGAAAGTTATTTCTAACTAACTAAATGATTATCAGCCATCGGAAAACAAATTATGCTTCCACNGTGATTTTTCAAAGGTTTGATTCAAAAAGCATCGCAATTCGTTTAAAAACTTATTCACAAATTACTTGGAAACATTACGATTTAAGGTGATAGAATTAATGGAAAGTTATTTCTAACTAACTAAATGATTATCAGCCATCGGAAAACAAATTATGCTTCCACAACACGACATTTAATCCATCAGGCTAATAACTCGAGTTATTTATATGAAATAATTTGACGATAGCGATAAGTTTTGTAATAGTGAAGTATGTGTATAAATAATATAGTCTTAAATATACATATCACGATTTTCCACTCTGCATTCATATTTAAATGCAATTTTGTAACGTGAAAAGTACGCAAAGTTTGAAGCCACTCTAACCAAGAACGTACAACTTAAATAGCTTGCAGTTCATTGACTATTTCACGTATCTCGGAGAAACAGAAGCACGTTGAACGCAATGTTGCCAAAGTTTTAACTAATATTAATCATCATAGACCCCTATAAGAAATTTCTTTATGGCAGAAGAGCATGAAATAAAAATGTGCAAAGGCTGCCGACTGTTAACTGAGCACTTCTGAAATCAACCTTTGAAAAATGTCACTGTCCCTACCTGCTTATATTTTAATGGGTACACTGACTGACATGCGCACAGCAAAGTTGGCAACGACAGATGGGGAAATTGTTCTATCCCCTAACGCTGTATAAAAAGTGCTAGGTAAACTTTGTAACTACTCTAATTATTATAATTAATTTTTACGGCCTGATTTTTTTTTAAACATGTAATTAGCATGATGAGCAAATTTGTAAAATATTTACCTTTCTAAAAATTTTACAATTTTACTAGACCGACGCATGAATAAAGTGATCAGGCCAATGACAATGTTACTTATACATATGGAGGAATAATACACAATGCGCACAAGTAGATCTTGAGCAAAGCTTTCAAAAGATCTCGGTTTACCGTTAACAGACTTTGATAATATTTCACAAGAAATTATTGATTCATGAGAGAGAGAGCGAGCTAATGTGCTAGATTGCGGAAACTGAAAATCGTCTGTTTTCTCCATTATGCCGCGGGTTTTCTAGTGTCATGGCCCATTCCCTTTAGTAAAAGCGAAAAAGAGAGGTATTATTAAGAACTGATAAATTGGAAAGAGGAAGGATGAAGTGGAATGAGGAGATTTGAGCGGCTGTTAACATCGGGGTCTTGAGAGCCGACGAGAGTGGTTGGGCTGAGTATGGAGCGGCGCCGGACTGAAGGGATAGTGGGAACGGAAGATCCCCGAGAAAACCCGTCGACCGACGGCATCGTCCGGCACGATTCTCTTGCAAAAATCCAGTGACACCACACTCACCAAGACTCATTTCAATCGATAGAGCACACCTTATAACTATAGGAATATGCTATCTTTATTGGTCAGTCTGGCCAAATTAATACGCGAGAAAAGGGAAAACTAAATAATGAGTTCGTCGATGCAATCTTCAGTGAAATTAACACCCTCATTTCTCGCAAACTACTTATCCGATTTAAATTATCTACATATCGTAGGATTTGTTCTAAAATTCTGTATAAAATGACACGTAATTGGATATGATGCAAGTGTAAATTAAAAAAATATATCGAAAAAAGCCAAAAATATATCTCAGAAACTGCTAACACCACACTCACCAGACTAATTTCAATCGATAGAGCACTCCTTATAACTATAGGAATATGCCGGCTGGGGATCGAACCCGGTTCGCCTTGGTGGGATGCGAGCAGACTAACCGCTGAACCACCGCGGCCCCGTAGAATCAAACTAAAAGGCATGGACTGCAGGTAATTTTTTTTTACCTTCCCTAATGAAAAAGTCTCATTCCCATAACAGCTGTTTACTGAGATACGCGTCGACACGGGATTTTCACAGGCGGTGTTTCACTAGGAAGTCAGTCGCCTGAAGGTTTGTGCTGTCGCCGGCCTTTGTCGTTATCGTCGCGGTAGTATAGTTACGGGCTCTGCTTCCTTCAGGTCGCTCACCTTACCGCGTGAGCCACTTATCAGCAGAGCAGCGGCGTGGGCGCAGCTTACACGATGTCAGCGTTGCACTCGTGTGCGTCAGGACACTGCAGGCGCCTCGCCCGGTCCCACGCTGACCTTGCCCACGGCTCGTCACACTCGTACACTCCGTCCGATCCAAGCTAGCACCTTCAGTTACTTCGCCTGTCCCTCTGCTTGGAAAGTACGTTCGTCGTTTCCTCACACTTTTTTAATCAGACCTTTGACAACCCACCCCGTGCACTACGTATTTGGTATCACAAGTGTTTTACACGTCTGTTGGCACACAACTACCGTATTTTTGGTTCAACTGAAACGTTATATGTACATATTTCACCTATAAATTGTGATAAATCTTTTATAATTAGTATGATTACCAATACACCTATCTTCTCACTGTTTATGTCTAGAAAGAAATAGTTCTTATGCAAAATATTACACTGAGTGCGCAAGTATTCGGCGGGCTGTTACTTTGGTGTAATTTTCTAGACTTTGTTAAGCTTTGTGCGCACGAGGCGGAGGAATACCCTGGAAGTAGAACTTAAGCAGGGCTTCGTAAAAGTTGGAAGTAACCGTGAACGGACTATGGTTGTGTTGCCAGCCACTGAAGCCCGTTTGTTCCGTTCAATCTCCGGCAGAAGCTGCTAAGAGACCTGCTATCCGAGCCTGCGTTCAAGCAGGTTAAAGGCTGTTCACAGTAAACTGAGCACTATTGGTAGCCCTGCTTGAGATCTACTTGTATACACATGAAGTATTCTTCCGCCATACGTAAAATTAACGTTGCCGTGGGCCTCAGCATTTAATTCATGCGTCAGTTAAGTAAAACTTTAAAATTACTAGCAAGGTTAATATTTTACAAATCTGCTAATTCTTGCACTTTCGTGCATTTAAAAAAAACATAAAACTAAATAATTTCGTGATTCACAGAAGTTTACCTAACATTTTTGATTCAACGTTAAGCCATGGGACTACTTTCCCTCGGTCGTTACCAACTTACTGGGCTCTTGTCAGTCAGTGTGCCCATTAAATGATATGCAGGTAGGAGCAGTGACATTTTTCAAAGGTTGGTTTCAAAAGTGCATAAATAACCGTGAACAGCCTACAGGGAGGTTTCTACGGAATAACCTGTCACGCGACACGATGCTTACTACCACACAAAGGGGAGTGCAAGTTTTGATTTAACTTCTACAACTGTGGCATTTAGGTCGGATTTCACCCACAACTTCAGCACTATCTGTTAATGCATGGAGCCTAACTGGATCTTCTTGTGTTAAATAAACACGAATGATTACCATAATTTTCACATGATACTGATAAAGCTTCAGTAAACCACAATTTCGTGCGTTTTTTTAAAATTTTCTATGTACTCTTGTTTGACTTAACACAGTTTCTCAAAACTAAATAAAACTACAACTATCGTCAATACTACACTCTGNCTATGTACTCTTGTTTGACTTAACACAGTTTCTCAAAACTAAATAAAACTACAACTATCGTCAATACTACACTCTGCCACCATCTCCGATTGACTAAAACATCACTTGTAGCAAAACCTTCCACAGAAACGTGCATATGATCAGTTACGAAAACGTCCATGAAAACGGCCAACAGTCTACCAAATATTCCATAGCACAGTTATTACTAGCGGCCATGCAAGCTTGCATATAATCTTCCAAGGGATTTTCCATCTTCGCACACGGCTTAACACACATGCCTCATGAGCCACATGCAATCAGAATCACGTACCACTCGCTTTCATATTATAAAAACAGTACTATCTTTTACTCATTTACGTTTTTGTATTCACACTTAATAAATATACTCCTCGNCTTTCATATTATAAAAACAGTACTATCTTTTACTCATTTACGTTTTTGTATTCACACTTAATAAATATACTCCTCGTCACTCTTTTCTGTCCATTTTAAAAGCTTTATGCTTTAATGTTTTTCCACTCATACCGACACACTGCACTATCCGCNTTCGTAAAAGTTGGAAGTAACCGTGAACGGACTATGGTTGTGTTGCCAGCCACTGAAGCCCGTTTGTTCCGTTCAATCTCCGGCAGAAGCTGCTAAGAGACCTGCTATCCGAGCCTGCGTTCAAGCAGGTTAAAGGCTGTTCACAGTAAACTGAGCACTATTGATAGCCCTGCTTGAGATCTACTTGTATACACATGAAGTATTCTTCCGCCATACGTAAAATTAACGTTGCCGTGGGCCTCAGCATTTAATTCATACGTCAGTTAAGTAAAACTTTAAAATTACTAGCAAGGTTAATATTTTACAAATCTGCTAATTCTTGCACTTTCGTGCATTTAAAAAAAAACATAAAACTAAATAATTTCGTGATTCACAGAAGTTTACCTAACATTTTTGATTCAACGTTAAGCCATGGGACTACTTTCCCTCGGTCGTTACCAACTTACTGGGCTCTTGTCAGTCAGTGTGCCCATTAAATGATATGCAGGTAGGAGCAGTGACATTTTTCAAAGGTTGGTTTCAAAAGTGCATAAATAACCGTGAACAGCCTACAGGGAGGTTTCTACGGAATAACCTGTCACGCGACACGATGCTTACTACCACACAAAGGGGAGTGCAAGTTTTGATTTAACTTCTGCAACTGTGGCATTTAGGTCGGATTTCACCCACAACTTCAGCACTATATGTTAATGCATGGAGCCTAACTGGATCTTCTTGTGTTAAATAAACACGAATGATTACCATAATTTTCACATGATACTGATAAAGCTTCAGTAAACCACAATTTCGTGCGTTTTTTTTAAATTTTATATGTACTCTTGTTTGACTTAACACAGTTTCTCAAAACTAAATAAAACTACAACTATCGTCAATACTACACTCTGCCACCATCTCCGATTGACTAAAACATCACTTGTAGCAAAACCTTCCACAGAAACGTGCATATGATCAGTTACGAAAACGTCCATGAAAACGGCCAACAGTCTACCAAATATTCCATAGCACAGTTATTACTAGCGGCCATGCAAGCTTGCATATAATCTTCCAAGGGATTTTCCATCTTCGCACACGGCTTAACACACATGCCTCATGAGCCACATGCAATCAGAATCACGTACCACTCGCTTTCATATTATAAAAACAGTACTATCTTTTACTCATTTACGTTTTTGTATTCACACTTAATAAATATACTCCTCGCCACTCTTTTCTGTCCATTTTAAAAGCTTTATGCTTTAATGTTTTTCCACTCATAACGACACACTGCCCTATCCGCCGCGTTTGCTAACTTGTATGGCACTTATTACGTTTCTACCCCCTAAATATACAACAAAAATAATTTCTAACTGCAAGAGCATGCATTTCGCATGCGCACAGGGTACGTTTATATTATAGAGCAGCGTTTCCAAACCTTTTTCAGCCACGGACCCCCACTTATTTCACTCACTTCAGTCAGTCTCTCACACACCGCCCGCTGGCGCACGTTCGTCGTGCTAAGTAAGCGTAGCGATTACGAGACTTTTGGTGGCATTTATTTGTTATTGTTAAATGGTCCAGAGATGAGACTGCGGACCCCCATACATATACTCGCGGACCACAGGTTAAGAAACACCCTTATAGAGCATTAAAGGGCACGAGCAGTAATTTAAATTACTACGTTTGTCGGTCGAAACTATTTTCTGCTGCAATGAGACCGTGAACCGACCAGCCAGCCAATTGCTTTGACAGTCAGTGGCAACGTGTATCGCTGCTAGCACCTTGCAATTGATAAAGTGCGCCGACGTAGTATCATTACTGAATGTAAATAACGCTATGGAAGGAATGAAGCGGTGGGAGATTTCCCCCGTGTTTTTAAAGATAGTTCACTGTCCCGGCACAAAGTAGCTTTGTAGTCGCTCCCGCCTGCCCGTGGCGTCATTGTGCTGCGATCTTAAGTTATAGCTCTGGCGTAATAGGCACAAGCATTCCACAAACGTGACACACCATCATACTCATGTGAGTGCAATTAAATAGCAGTTACAACCGCGGATAGAGACAAACAATTAAAAAGGGTTCTACTTCCAACTTGGTATAACTTAGCTTGTTACTATTGCTGTCTCTGTTTAGCCAATCAGAAGCCCCAATGTTCTACTGCCTTGTCAAGTGAGAAATTTGTTTTTGAAACAAAAAATGTTGCCTACTATCTTTATTCCTTGGACAGTTATTTCCTTTTGCTCGTATATGGAACATCACAGTCACGATAGTTTTGGAATGTTTCAACGTCACACTATGGAATTATTCGCAAATTTACTATACGAGTGTGTTCGTAGAGTGAGAAAGCGCGAATGGTAAAGTTATTTCGCATACATTCATGCTAGCGTTCCCAAATTCTCTCATAAAACAGTCAAATGCGTAGGAAACTTCCCAACCTTGTATCTTAACGACGCTAAACATTCCATATTTGTAACCAGATGTGTGCGTTATTTCCATAAGATATGTGGGTTAAAAACTTCCAATTCAGTTTAGGAAGTTTACCAGAATTCTTTTCAGAGTGACAACGGATGAGAGACAATCCCACATCACAGCTAAGGTAGAACAGTTAGTAAAAAAAGTATGGCTTGTGTGATAAACGTGTTGCCTACCTCCAAGGTGTTTGACGGCCACCCTTATTTTGTGGGGGGCAGATTTCTCGCGCGTGAAACTGACTGCAGTGTTACAAGGCGACCTCATTTTGTACATTTGGACATGGTGACTGACAATCGGTCTTGCAATTTTAGCAGATACTCAGGGCTACAACATTTGCTGCGATGTGGAAGCAGCGACCACTATTTAATTTCTGACTGGGGATGCTATTTGCAATTATCTTTTTAGAGGCTGCTGCAGAACGTTTGATAAAGCACGGTGCGATTTTTTTCTTTTTCATTACTAACAGTTTCTGATATCTTTTTAATACATGCTTATTTTGTTATTTTCGAGGGCAAATAACTCTCTTAATAATCACTTTGGGTGAAAATTCTGACGTATTTTCCGTGCCTGATGTTTCATATTCAAATACCTTCCAACCATTGTAACACATGGGAACACGCTGTACAAATAGAGACTTTAAATGTCTGTAGGCGCACTCTTCATGTGAACGACTAATACAGCTAGCATATATTAGTTTTAAGCATATTTTTTAAATTATGTCTTGGGGAAACTAGATTTGAACAGATATATCGGTGCTACTATTTAACTAGGTAATGTTGTACGTTCTTCCGATGATGTGGGCATATCAATGCTGACGAGTAAGCTCAGAAGGCGACATTCAGTCTAGCTCCATCTTCATCATATGGTTATGTCGTCGGCTCCCAATATGGGGTCATCGAGCCGGACTTGNTAGGGGGGAAAACAGGGACGTTTGACGTGACTGTCATCCAAAATTGCCGCCGCGTGACGCAATCGAGGGTGGTGGAAGGCACCTAAGGATAAGATAAACTTATTTTTAGTATTTTGCTCGTCCCCCACCGCTGGTTGCGATTGGCCCACAGAAATGTCTAAAATCATGTGATCTATTTCGTGACGTTTGTTAAATTGTTTCCCCCACAAATCTGTGCTTCTATAGAAAAACAAATTTGTATAGTTAAATACATTCTTTACATTGAAACACTGTGGGAGGAGAAGTAAAACACTTATTTATACAAATAGTGCTAACCGAGGTTTAAAGGCATGTGGTTTATAAATGCAGGTGTTTTAGCAAAATATTCCTTCAATGCTGGAACTACAATTAGCACGTGCGCAGCTGGCATACGCCATGCAGCCTTTATTCTCTCTACGATATACTTGACAACTGTGCTTACCTTTTTACCTCCATTTTATCTTTCAGAACCCTTTTGTGACCTTTGTTTTCGGCCCTGTTTTTTTTTTTTTTTTTTTTTTTTAGGACTCAGTTTTGTTTCCAAGCGACTTCCATGCCCCGTTCCTGCCATCTGGTGGCTTCTNGACTTCCATGCCCCGTTCCTGCCATCTGGTGGCTTCTCTCGAAATTAACGTTATGATCATGGCCCAATCAGATACAAGCCTGCCAGATGGGCGATTCAAATGTATCGCTTACCGCGCATCGCCCCAGCGCGACCTCGTTCTCCTTTGGTCAGTGGGGCCGCGGTGGTGTAGCGGTTAGACTACTGGTCTCTCGCCAAGGCGAACCGGGTTCGATTCCAGGCGAGGTCGCTCCCGGATTTTCGCATGTGGGAATCTTGCCGGGCGATACCGCTGGCCGGCTGGTTTACTCGGGGATCTCCCGGTTCCCCCGCCCTTTCATTCCGGCGCTGCTCCATAATCACCTCCCTCCACCTTCATCAGCTCTCAAGCTCTTGATAAGAGCCGCACAAATCTCTTCACTCACTCCTTTGGTCATCTTGTCAGCCCGTTCAGTCGTTTTTGAAAGGCCTAGTCTGGGTGTTGGTACATGTTATCCCATTACGTCAAAGGTCCACGCGCATTGGCTGATAAATATTTTTCTCACGCCACGAATGTACCTTTTTATGCCTTTAGTTATTGTGTGTTCATGTGCCCGTTTTGTGTCTGGAGTCTGATCATAGGGTGACGGCTTAGAGGTTGTTCGCGGTTCATTTAGCACTTTAAAAGGCCTGCTTAGGGTCCACTTTTATTCTCGTTTGTATCCTTCCGCCATACATGTAATTAACACTTCTGTAGACCTAATCACTTTATTCATACGTAATTAAGTAAAATACTACGTCTTGCTCATATGCTCATAAAACCAAAATAAACGATATAAAGTCAGTGTCCACAGATTTTAAAGTGTCTAAATTGTATTACGCCTTTAAGACGTGGAACTAATTTTCCTTCATCGCAGTCAATTTTTTTCATGTACGAATCTGCCATATTGATTACTATATTGACCATGTGACCAGGTTAGGAACTTAAATATTTTGACATTTAGGGAGCAAATTCATTGAGCTGGGGTAGTATGCTAAATCCCATGTACCTCCACAAAAACTTCTGCTATTGTTTGCGTCTTATTTTACGCCCGTTTTTATAAGAATCATGTGAAATCCAACAACAAATTAGGAAAAACTTTACATTACATTGAATCACCGATGCGTCTTTTCCCCGTTACTCATTTACTTTGCATTCGGAGTATTCAAATTTATTACAATTATTTTTGTAAAAATTAAATTTATTTTAATGGGCATTTTGTGTAAGGGAGCGAGTAAATAAACAATTTTATAATTTTCCAAGAAACATTATTTACCCTTTATTTTCTTTTAATTCCTGATGTGACAAGGAAGCACAGAATGTGAACATTAGGAAGCGCTGTTCAATGTCGTTCTAATTAAACACCCTAAATTCTTAACACAATAAATCACCAAGTAAGTGGAATTAAAACACTACTTTTACTAAAGTATGCTAGACAGCATGTCATAAAACGTTCAAGAGCAAATTTTTTTTCTATATTTTGATGAAACTATGGTTTTGTTAGATCACAACAGTGTTCTCGTCACTGACGTCTATGCTGGTATGCTTTGTTCCGGGCGTATATGCTACTCACTGTTATTTGAGCAATTTCGAAACCAACCTTTGCAAAATGTTACTGCCCCTACCTGCACGTATTTTAACGGGCACGCCGACTGACATGCACCCAGTTAAGTTGGTAACGACGGATGGAAAGTAGAATCATGCCTTGACGTTGAATTAAAAGTATTAGGTAAACGTTAGCNAGTTAAGTTGGTAACGACGGATGGAAAGTAGAATCATGCCTTGACGTTGAATTAAAAGTATTAGGTAAACGTTAGCGAATAATGAAATTGTTTCTTTTGCTTTCTGTTTTTCTAATGCGTGTAAGTGTAAGTAAGGATTAGCAAATTTGTAAAATATTTACTTTCGTAATAATTTCAGAACTTCACTCGACTGACTCATGACAATTTTAATTTCACATACGGTGGGAGAATACTCAATGTGCATGCAAGTACATCTTAAGAAGGGCTTTCCAAAAGTGCTTAATTTACCGCGAACAGCCTCTACCTACGTCGAACTCGCAATGCAGTGCAAAGAGCCGAGCCGGCGCATCTGGTTTGCGCCAAACGCTGTTTATTCGCCCGCGGACGAGTATCTCAAGTTATAAGTTAGCTGGAAGCAGGCGGGCGTCAACAAATCTGCCAAGGGCAAGGACTAACGAGGCGAACAGGGGCGAGATTCGAGTAGTCTTGTCCTTCGCGTTGCAGGCGTGTTCCGTGTCCAGACGGACGTACCTGCGAAGCTTTAACGTCACCGAGAATAAAAATGTGGGAAATGAGACTTAAAGCTTACCTTTGGTAATCTGAAATAATGTAGGTAGGCAGATAAGCTGGGCGCTTAATGTCTTGCCAGCTAGGTCATTAGAGACGAGGCAATTCGCTCAGAGAAGCAGTAATTGGGAAGGGACTATCCATGACCTGCAGTTAAAAAAAAACCACCCCAGCATTTGCCTGGAATGATTTCAGATAACCGTGGAAAACCGAAATCACGATGGCTGGGCCGGGAATCGAATTCGTGTCCTCCCGAATGCGAGTCTCCTGTTTTACCACTGCGCCACCTCGCTAGGTTTCGATAAATATTCAGTAGATATTCACACTAATATTATAAAAAAAATTAAAGGCTGCTCTCGATTCATTGAGCACTCGTGAAATAAACATTTGNAGATATTCACACTAATATTATAAAAAAAATTAAAGGCTGCTCTCGATTCATTGAGCACTCGTGAAATAAACATTTGAAAAACGTCACATTCAACCGACGTACGAGTAAAGTGATCGGGTCCATGGCAATGTGAATTTCACATATGGTGGCAGAATACATACCGTGCATACAAGCAGGTAGGTCTTCAGCACGGCTTCCAAACTTTACCTATTTACCGTGACCAGCCTATAACAATATTTCCACGTTTTCACGTTTTNGTCTTCAGCACGGCTTCCAAACTTTACCTATTTACCGTGACCAGCCTATAACAATATTTCCACGTTTTCACGTTTTTATTACTACCAAATAACATAAAAATTATATTAAAATACACGAAAACGCTTTGTGTATAACGTCGCTATAAGAAATTTCCAATCGATGATGTGAAACGCGAAAACTATGAATTTCTTCGTTAGGCAGCTTACACAATCAAAAACCAAGCTGTAGGACTTGGAAGATTGTTCAGTCACCTGGTTCAAGCCTAGCCGTGCACAATTGAATTACTTCTGCGTACTGTTTTAAGTTTCACAATAAATATTTGGCTAAACTTTGACTGCGGTATTTCAAATTTCCGGTCACAGGAAAAAAAAACATAAGCACGTCAAAATAGAAAAGTTTTTATAATTTGATTTCAACAACGAACCGCGAGATTTACATATTTTTTTAAGGTTGAGAGTAAATGCCGGAGGTAAAACTGTAACTAAATTACTTATTTTATTTATATTTAAAAGAAACTTTAAAAGATGCGTTTTTAATGACTGAACGTAATCATCAAGATCGCTGTTATGTACACTTAAAAATTAATCAATAGACTAAAATAGATGTAGGTCTAAGATAGGAAGAAGCTAGGCTCTAACAGTAGTTCTAGACAAGCGAAACGTCGGATTTCAAAGAAAGACTTCAGCCAAAGTCAACAAGTGTCCAAATATTTAAAATTTGAATACAGCAAAATTTAAATTTATAATATTAAAAACTATGTATTAAAGTGTATATAAATTATGTTCTGGAAGTCTTGGCAGTTTCGTTGAAAAACTATTACAAAGCTTTTAGCACAGAAAAACACGAAACATATTTTTGACACTGAACGCTCTTTTTGGTTTCGTCGCGGCTTCTGCGGTATTAACCAGAGCATAACAAGAACACTGCACGCCAATACAATGTTTTTTTGCGCATAGAGACGACGAAGCACTATGGTGCTTGCCATTGCCGACCTTATCGGTGTCCCTTGATTCCGAGCCACTAACGCGCAAAGTAGTTCCAGGTGAGTCGTTCCCATTTAGGCCGACCTTCGCGACCCATTTAAATATTACGGCGTCGCGGTATAAATAGCAGCTCTGCGCACGAGCTTGGTCGTCGTCACAGAGATTTCCAAGGCGTCACGACCAGAGACTGAAGACGAGGTAGAGCGAACTCGCTGGTTGCGCACAGCCAGTCTCCGTGTCCCAACATGGAGCTGCTTTCCCGCCAATACGACTAGCAAAAACGGCGTGAATTGGATTTGAGGTTAGATCACCGATTAGTAAACAAGGACTTTGGATGTTTGTACACTTCTAACCAATTTGGAATGCAGTTAAATTTAATTAAAACTGGTGAAAGTATTTTATTCATGTAAAAATAATTGTCTTTCGCAAATTAAGATATAACCAAACACGTCCATCACTGTTGACCACGAGACTGACATGTGTCCCTTTGGGGTAGGTCAATGTTGGGCGCATGCGCAGAAGACGAATAAGTGGTCTACCTCATCTTTACATATTTTTCTAGCAAATACAGTGACATCACATATACGAGGCAAACATAAGTGGCCGATAAGGCTAGCATATTTGTTAGTTTAGGCACGTGGCGGGTCGTATTTTAATTAAAACGTTGACTTTTAGTGTAATAATACGCTACGGTGTTTAAGTTTTGCGTTCCTCGGTGTCTTGGAATTTCTCCGATTGGNGTTTAAGTTTTGCGTTCCTCGGTGTCTTGGAATTTCTCCGATTGGCTAAAGTGCACGTCACTGAGTTTCCTAACAACAATGAAAGAGAAAATTCCTGGTTGAACGCTGTTTCGCGAGAGAACCTCGTGTACACAAATTTTTCAAGTTTTAAATAGTCTCGTGGTAACCTCTTGGCCCGCTCAATGTCCGCAGGTGCGGTTGATGGCAGCAACAAAAAAAAAAAAAAATCATTTTCGATACGACTACGGACTAACACAATTCCGTACATTCACCGACATTTTTTTTACGGAAATGTGTATTTAATATACGGAAATGCATTCCAGTAGTGACGAAAATTTGAGCTGAAAACAGTGAACACAAAATATGGAGCGACTCCGCATTACCTACAGTACGGTTTCGGGATTCGTTAACGAACAATGCCGAGTCTACACGAAGATTTCTTAGCCGCTGTGACCAAAAAAGTATATCGTTTCTGCGGAAGTCAGGATATCCAGGTTATTTTTACACATATTCCTTAAAACAAAAAGCAGCACCAGGCACCTGTAACAGTAAGTAGCACTTACAAACACTCCACCACGCAAGTAAAGATAAATATAAAGGTAGGTATACATACAAGTGCGTCCAAAGTTACCGTTGATGTAGGGGTATACCTAGGGGCAGTGATATTTCGCGAAAATATTTTGAGACAAGATACAGTCCAAAGCACTGTAGGGTCGTCCAGCTTCTTCGGTTGGCTAAAAAATGTTCTGGCCCGTGTTAACCGTTTGCGCACAAATCACGACGGTTCAGTGTCGGAGTTACTTAGTCCTGAGTGGCTTGGTCAAAGACGGACACGGCAACCAGCAGTCAATGGAGGTATAACAACAGCTGAGGTGTGTATATATTATTGAAGTCTACTGTGTGCTCTGATTTTTACGCGAAAAGTCACCGGCCCTAGGTATAGAGTCTGAAATCACACACGCACACTCTCTCTCTCTCTCTCTCTCTCTCTCTCTCTCTCTCTCACACACACACCTGCACAAACACTACATTCTCCCACAACCACCCTTATCTGCTACCACAGGTGTGTACCAACTCTGATCCCCTCAGCGATAGCTAACCTATTTTCGTCCACCAACATCCAGTCTGTATATATAGATGTTAAAATATATGCATAAATAAACATTAGCATGCATAACATACAACAATTATGTGCGAAAAAAGCCAAATATATACAAATGCACTGTTCGCATGATATTCCTAGTCAGGTTAATGGTAAAATACATATATAGTAGTATAACGAACACCATCAGTCCGTCACAAGGGCCGGCGGCCCGAGTCATCAGTAGTATGGGTAACCTTTAAAAACCAGCCATACATTTAAAAATAAACTGGGTATAGCATTTAACCGATAACAAGACATGTAGTAGCAGGTTGCTTAAAAACATGTATGCATTAACATAAATAAATAGAGTCAGCCTAACGCGAGGGTCGGGGAAACAGTGTACGATAGATGGAACTGCACTGCACATGAAATATCTGTCATGTAACAAATGATAAAGGACTGGCATATATGTTAAGTACATCACGAGCATGATGCCATAACAAGTTACAATATATAAAAAAAAAATACTCGACAGAACCACAGTCCATAATAGTGATATCAGTGTTGCTATCGTGCTAAGAAGTTTAGTAAAAGCTAGAATGCATGCCAAAATGAGAAAGAATGAATAATCACAATTACCAACCTCCAAAAAAACTACAATGCATTAAGTGCGATATACATTACTTGACTTGTAAAGACTGTTCTTTTCTTTGCCACAAAACAACATTCATTTTAAACCATTAGTCGCGCAAGATAGATGCCAATGCTACGCGCTGATGCAAACATATATAAAAGACAATTATAAAAGCAAAAGTTATAAGCATTTAGCTACCAGTTAACATTGCAAGCATCAAGCGCTGTATGTCACAGTAGAAAAAAAATATTTTTCAAAGTCGAGAAGCACAGGTGCGATAAGGTCAACACTNATCAAGCGCTGTATGTCACAGTAGAAAAAAAATATTTTTCAAAGTCGAGAAGCACAGGTGCGATAAGGTCAACACTGCTACACACTTATGCAAACATATATAACCATTTTCCTTTACATTTTATTTTTATAAGCACTTGCCGATCAGCACAAACACATATTACACAAGCATCGGGTGCTGTATACTGTGTTAAATTATGTTAGACAAACCAGGCCATCCTGGTTAGCACAACAGAAAAGCAAACTACTTCCTTACGAACCTACTGAAACGAAACCATCACATTCAGAGTACAGCCAACACTAGCAGAGGAACACATCCGACCCGGCCGACTTAACGCGATCAACTAGCATCGTGAGAATCTGTAAGGCATCCCAGGTTCTCGACCGGCAGTGCGGGCACCGTGCAGGTCTCGGCAAGTCGAAGGGATGGCACGAGAGAGAGAGAGAGAGAGAGAGAGAGAGAGAGAGAGGATCCAGGGTAGTAGACCAGCCTAGTCAAACACATGCACTTTTCCATTAAGAGAGGAATTCAGTTATACAGTACAAGGTAACAATTTATTTCGTTTTAATTATAATATACATGTACTTATTTCGAATATGTACCATTTATTCAGAAATAACAGTAAATGTATGAACTTTGTAGTGACGAGTAAGGAAAGCAACATCTCATACATTTAAACTATTTATCTACTCTGCTTTTCAGTCATCTGAAAACAAATGTACCCTGGCAGTGCTGGAGACAGTGCACCAACATTGAGAATAAGGTAGTGAAGGTACAATCCCATAGTGAGCCCAATAATTTCGCTGGGAAAAAAATACTATATAACACCCAATTAAAACTTCAATATTATATCCAAATATGTAAGTATTTAAGTACCAAACACANAAAAAAATACTATATAACACCCAATTAAAACTTCAATATTATATCCAAATATGTAAGTATTTAAGTACCAAACACACCATGCAACAACTGCAAGGTCCAGGAAATAACTGAAGCTAGTTACATGCAAACTGGTGATGACATCATACGAAGCCTGTACGCACCTGCAGGGATTAGGGGAGAGTTATGTATTTATTCTTATTGCATACCCCGTGCCAAACATTCCCGAAGTCCAGTAGACAGACACCTCAGTCTAAGATACAGATGATAAGGCCGAAGAGGAAGAAGACAGGACCCAAGAAGTCGATGGTATGGGCCAAGAAGTCGCAGATGTTCGCCTACAGCAGCCGATTGGCGGCAGGTGCAGGGATTTAAAGATGGCCTAGCACACTCTGGTGGCGGATTTGGGAATCAAATATGGCCGCTTACAGCAGACAATGAGGGTGAACATACACGATGAGGGACTCTAAAAGTAAGAGAGAAAAGGGGGAAAATAAAGGTGACCAGAAGGAATGAGAAAACCTCGAAGTGATAGCACGGACGAGAGACAGAAAGGAATGACTGAACATGAGAAAAAATAACATTGTAATGTCAGAGCATGAGAAAACTAATCGGAATGCAAGATCGTGAAGAGTCGAGGTGGAATAATAGAACAGGAAGGGAAAAAAGAGAAATCCAAGATGGCCACTGCTGACTAGGAATGCCAGCAGGTGGTTTCCGCGTGACGTCATCCAAGATGGCCTCCGCGGCTCCGCAGCCAGGTGACTGAGGGGACATTTTCCTACTACTGACTTCATATACCCACTCTTAGCCAAATTCATCGAGGGTGATTTCCTGGATGTGACATCCATGACCATTTCAAAATAGCAATTCTTTATATTAGTCGCCGAAAATAAAATTTTAACACATCGAAAGACAATTGTTACGTTTCTTCAGAAATTTTTAATGATGCACATGAAAGTCAACTATGCAGCATACAGTAAATGTATAGTTTTTGCAATAAAATTGAATCTTGGAAACAATAAGCAGGGTAAAAGTTGCTATGGTAGCAAGTGTATTGGTCTCCTGCTTATCAGAATATCGTTAACTCCTTTACGCCTGACTAGCCATTATTTTTAACACGGTTTAACAGCGAATGTCTTTATGCCGAAGGAATGGGCCGCGGTGTAGTGATGAGACTACTCGCCTCCCACCTGAGNGGTTTAACAGCGAATGTCTTTATGCCGAAGGAATGGGCCGCGGTGTAGTGATGAGACTACTCGCCTCCCACCTGAGCGAACCAGGTTCGATTCCCGGCGGGGTCGCTCCCAGATATTCGCATGTGGGAATCGTGCCGGACGATGCCGCTAGTCTGCCGATGTTCTCGAGTATCTCCCGTTTCCCCCACCCTTGAATTCCGGCGCTACTCCATACGCACCTCTCTTCACCTTCATCGGCTCTCAAGACCTCTATGTTAAGAACCGTCCAAGTCTTATCACGCTTCTTGATGCCGAAGGCTAAGTTATGGGCGAATGAGATCGTTGGCAATTCAGGCTTGATCGGCTCGCGTTGTCTTGCAGGGGAGATCCCACGCGAGGTGTTTCGGNGGTTTAACAGCGAATGTCTTTATGCCGAAGGAATGGGCCGCGGTGTAGTGATGAGACTACTCGCCTCCCACCTGAGTGAACCAGGTTCGATTCCCGGCGGGGTCGCTCCCAGATATTCGCATGTGGGAATCGTGCCGGACGATGCCGCTAGTCTGCCTATGTTCTCGAGTATCTCCCGTTTCCCCCGCCCTTGAATTCCGGCGCTACTCCATACGCACCTCTCTTCACCTTCATCGGCTCTCAAGACCTCTATGTTAAGAACCGTCCAAGTCTTAGCCTTCGGCATCAAGAAGCGTGATAAGTTATGGGCAAATGAGATCGTTGGCAATTCAGGCTTGATCGGCTCGCGTTGTCTTGCAGGGGAGATCCCACGCGAGGTGTTTCGGNGAATGAGATCGTTGGCAATTCAGGCTTGATCGGCTCGCGTTGTCTTGCAGGGGAGATCCCACGCGAGGTGTTTCGGTACCCATGCAAATAAATTTATATAATGTATGCTTCTTCCGTATATATAATTTGCGGTGCTAACGAAATTGCATAGCCCTCCTTTGTTATGAAAATGTTCTTTCCCAGGATAAATGCCCTTCTATTGTACAGTGAGTGTGTGGTACAGGAGCGTTCCTGATCCCCTTCCTGACGATGATGATGGTGGAGGGCATCCCGCTGTTCCTCATCGAGCTGGGAATCGGCCAGAGACTGCGGCTCGGCTCGCTGGGCGTCTGGAGCACCATCCACCCCTGGCTGGGCGGCATCGGCGTCACCAGCTGCATCGTCACATTGTTCGTCGCGCTCTACTACAACGTCATCATCGCCTGGTGCTTCTTCTACCTCTTCAGCTCCTTCCAGGTACTCCCCACCACCCCACCGAGCATCGGGTGGGGTGGAGTGGACAGATTTGGGCGGCTCTTAAGGTGGCCACTTGGTTGAAGGAACTTTGCACGTCTGAGGCCTAGAAGCGTGGGAGCGCTAGGGGCGACCGAGACATGCGCATCAACTCTCTCATCTCCTCTACGTGCAAAGCACTGAACTGGCGTGCAGTCTTGCCGTCGATAACGCGCCTCTATGAAACTTTCATCAGCGCAGACTCTACCATTTTATGACTTAATTGTAAAAGTAAAGGGTTGATGCACGTACCTATTTCTTTTTCAATATTTTGTACCGGAATTTTCATACCTAAAAATGATTGTGAAAACACCCGCTTGAGCCATTNCCTATTTCTTTTTCAATATTTTGTACCGGAATTTTCATACCTAAAAATGATTGTGAAAACACCCGCTTGAGCCATTATCACTATCACAAAAACCATGCTTAATAGAGAAATGGAGGAATTGAAAACGTATACAGGGGCTTAACGTTTCTTAAAAATGCTTTTTCGTAAGGAAACCCCACACAGACACGTTGGGCGGTTTTCTAATAAAACACTTNTTAACGTTTCTTAAAAATGCTTTTTCGTAAGGAAACCCCACACAGACACGTTGGGCGGTTTTCTAATAAAACACTTTCTGCTGGAGCTCTGCACACCGTTCGGTAGCCTACCCAGGCGGTCATTTTAACGGCCTTGCCTATCAAGCCGGCAGCCGCCAACTTCAAATGGGGAATCAATGTTAAACGAAATTCCTTCTCATTGCGTCAATTTTAAAGATAACTATTTCAAACAAAAATAGTTCTCCAAAAATTTTGCTATATAAAATTTAAAAAAAATTGTTCATGTTTTGTTATGTGTAGATTTTAATATTACATTTTAGAAAAAATATATTAAACAAAACAATCGAAAAAATGTCTTAACATAGCAACATTCCTTAAGAAATTTCATGTATAATAACTTTTTGCTATAAACCGTTATCTTTACAATCGACACAATGCGAAGGAATCTCTTTTAACATTGAGTCGCCATTTGAAGTCCACTGCTGCACTTTCGTAGGCAGCGCCATTAAGGGTAATCAGTCCCAGCCATCTTGGATTTACGGAATTTCCGCTGTAGCTTGCTACACAGATTTTTAAATTTATTTTGTGCTTCGACAAAGCGTAGGGCATTGCTTGGCACATGTTATGAAACATGTACAGTGACTCAGTGAAAGTGGTACACCTAGTACGAACTGACTTTAGATTGGAAATAAATATTCCCTCAAAATTAAAATTACTGGTAACCCAGTTTATTTAATGCATTACATATCCAGCTTGTAGGGTCTATAAAGATACGCATCATATATATGATTATATCTGCATAAATTGGGGAAAACACTAAAACAACTGCAAATTGAACGCCACAGTGGAAATGGTACACTGTCCAATACATGCCCCCCATTGGACTACCAGGCGTGCCATGTTGGGCTCGCGCATTCTGAACCACGCGTACCTTCGTTCAGTGCATGAAGGCAAGCATTACATTCATGTAGGCTTTCGTAGATCACCATGGAACGTGAAAGAGGTCAGACTTCTGTGGCGGTGAGAAAGCTGGTCATTTTGCATTACCAAAGTGGTAGATCTCTGCCTGAGATTGGCAAAGTTGTGAATCGCAATAATTCTACTGTGCAAAATATCGTTCGTCGCTTTCGTCAGTACAGTAGAATAGAGAACAAAGAGAAGCGTGGTTCTAGAAAAAATATTCACTGCATCAGACGAAAGATGGATTCGACGTCAAATGAAGAAGAATCCCTGCGTTAAGTGCAACAAAACTTGCCAAGGAAGCAGTAGTCTTCTTGGGGGGAAAAAAGTCTGCCCAGAAACTGTGAGGAGAGTCCTTCGTAGAGAGGACCAATGGTTGAGTAGCGCGCAATAAACCATACATCAGCAAGAAGAACAGACGTCTCAGGTGCCAGTTTGCCACACATAACGCTGATAAATCTTTCGACAAATGGAAAACAGTAATATTTACCGATGAAAGTAAATTCAACTTGTTTGCATCGGATGGTAAGGTCAGTATCTGGCGTAGGCCAAACACTGAGCTTGCAGAAAGAAGTCTTCAGTCGACGGTGAAACACGAGGGTGGGTACCTGATGGTATGGGGATGTATGGCGACTTCGGGTGTGGGGAAACTCGATTTCGTAGATAGTAATATGGATAAAGGTGTGTATTTGGACATATTGAGGAAAGAGCTGACACCGAGCGCAGAGATTTAGGCTTGCGGGATTTTTTCACGTCCTACCAGGCAACGACTCGAAACATAAGGTCCATAAGGTACGCATGTGATAACTCTATAATTGCCCCCATGTAGTCTATACCCCTCCACAGTCCACATACATCAATGTCATTGTGAATTTGTGGAGTGAGTTAAAATTAAAAATCCGCAAACATCCCATATATAACCGGAATTACTTAAAAATTACCATTCAAACGGAATGGGATAAGATTGAGCCCTCCTATTGTGAACGGTTGGTTCNAACCGGAATTACTTAAAAATTACCATTCAAACGGAATGGGATAAGATTGAGCCCTCCTATTGTGAACGGTTGGTTCGGTCTATGCCATATAGGCTTAAGGAGACATATACAGACACTACCCTTTTACATTGCAGTGTACATCTTGAACTCGGAATGTGTAGTTTTTTGTTGTAAATTTATATATTCTTTTGTGAAGATATATGCTTTTTGTATCTGCTGTATGGTGTTTGTAATTATATTTATTCACCAACACACTCAACTTTCATATCCAAAAGANTTGCTTTTTGTATCTGCTGTATGGTGTTTGTAATTATATTTATTCACCAACACACTCAACTTTCATATCCAAAAGACTTGCGTTACACCAATGGAATAGCGTAGGATAGATGTACCACTGTCACTGTGAGTCACTATATTTCTAGACTACTGTTGCTATCTTTTATGTAACCGCCTGCAAGAAAAAGTTACTTATTTCTTGCCGGCAGTCACTAGTCAACAATTAATGAAGGCGGTAAAGTTATAGCTTGATAAAGCATTAGAAAATATTGAAAATATTTTCAAAAACAAAATGGCGGGGTCAGATTCCCCTTAAGGTTCCCGTCTACCTGGTGCTTGAACTGCGTTCAGGGTGTTATAAATGGTTTTTTTTNGGGGTCAGATTCCCCTTAAGGTTCCCGTCTACCTGGTGCTTGAACTGCGTTCAGGGTGTTATAAATGGTTTTTTTTAGAAACTTTTAAATGCACGTCCAATGTGCTGATCTACGAAAGGTACACAATTCAGACGAGGGCTGTTTAGTACTTTGAAATGTTCCTAACGCGCGTGACATTTCGTGAGGACCCCAAAACGGCTTTTTCAAAGCGGCTTTATCTCAATATATACGCATCAGATACATACAAAACTACTCTAGGGACTTGCACTGAACCTTCCTACAGAATTTACACCAACGAAATAATGTCAGCGCTGATAGTCCGATAGGTAAACGCTGCACAAGGAGAACACTGCACGCCAGTTCAGAGCCTTGCACTTAGCGGCGATGGGGCACTTNTCGATAGGTAAACGCTGCACAAGGAGAACACTGCACGCCAGTTCAGAGCCTTGCACTTAGCGGCGATGGGGCACTTGATGCGCGTGGCAGTGTCTCCCTTATCGCTCCCGCGCTTCTCCGTCTCAAACGCCGAATAAAGCTCCAGGTAGGCGGGAGCCTTAAGACGACGGGGGCCTATCCGCCTTGACGCGGATGCCTGGACCATAGAGTAAATATGGTGTAAAGCGATCTCGCTGGCTGTGCAGAACCAGTCTCCGTGTCCCAACATCAAACCGCTTTTCTGCCAGTACGGCCATCATAAACTGCATGGATAGAATTTGAGGTTAGGACACTGTTTATGTAATCAAATGCTTCGAGATGTTTTCCTCTGGCCAATTTTTAATGCAATTAGATTGGAATCAAATAGGTAAATATATTTTGTTCATATAAAAGTGCCTGTCTTTTTAAAATAAATATATAAACGAACACGTTCGCCAGTGTTGCCCCTGTGAGCGTGGGGTAGGTGTATGTAGGGAGCGGCCGCGGTGGTAAAGTGGTCACACTACTCGCCTTACACCCGGCAGTGTCGCACGTGGGTATCGTGCCGGACGATGCCGACGGACGGCGGGTCTTCTCTGGNATCGTGCCGGACGATGCCGACGGACGGCGGGTCTTCTCTGGGATCTCTCGCCTCTGCATTCTGGCACCGCTGCATACTCACCTCGTTTCACCCATTATCGACTCTATAGACGTCGGCGTTGAGCTGCCCAAATATCTCTACTGAATGTTGGGTTTAGTCTATTCACGGTTTCTTCACACTTTTTGAATCAAACCTATGAAAAATCATCCCATGTATGACCTATAGTTATTTCCTAAATATACTATGTACCACAAGCATTTTGCACTTGTGTTTAAGAAAATTTCCTGTTTTTTTTTTTGTTATATTTAAATGTTATTTGTATTTTATTTATAAATTATAATGCTTAATTTATAAATAATATGAATAACAATAGTGAAAAGACACTTGTGTTGGTAATGCTTAGTAAGAAACAGTTCTCATGAAAAAAATTATTACAACTGAGTGTGCACGAATGCGGTGAGTTGTCCTTTGGTGTAATTTTCCAGACTTAGTCAAGCTTAGTTTGCACGAGACTGAGGAATATCCTGGAAGTANTGAGTTGTCCTTTGGTGTAATTTTCCAGACTTAGTCAAGCTTAGTTTGCACGAGACTGAGGAATATCCTGGAAGTAGATCTTCAGCAGGGCTTCAGAAAAGTGTGAAGCAACCGTGAATGGATCAAACATGCGCAGAGGAGGGAAATAGGCCTACCTCAGCTTAAATCTTAAGCCTCTGTCACACTGTCAAATTTTTCCGTCAAAATGCTTCCAATAAGTTTGGTCAAATAGTTTGAGCCATGTCACCTAAACGTCCTAAACACCGCCATATATGTCTGAGAAAGTTTAATGGCTTTCAGTTTCCATCAAACATTTTAAGATTGGACAGGTTACAAAATTTCTTTGTTGTTTGACGGTCTCAGCCAATCAGAATCGTGCACGACAAAAATGGACGTCAAGGACCTTGACAATAACGAACAATTGCTGGAAACAAAGTAGGTTATGAAGATAATTTATGTAGAAGCTGTCTGGGCACGAATGCTATTTCAAGTGAATATTGCACATAATGTTACGAATATCAAAGTAATTAAATTTCATTTAGCAGAAAACATCTGATAAAAAANCAAGTGAATATTGCACATAATGTTACGAATATCAAAGTAATTAAATTTCATTTAGCAGAAAACATCTGATAAAAAAATTTTAATTGAGTAAAGAAGCGAAAATAAATTAAAACCTTCCTTGCATTTCTTCCTGTAATGACCTGCATGGATAAACAAAAAACAATATCACACTATAAAAATAATTTTTAAATAATTCAAGTTAGATTCTCCCAGTAGAAAAATTTGACAGTGTGACATTTTCAAACATTTAAGATTATTTGATAAAATTTGTTGCAAGTAAAATCTGATGGCCGTGTTTTGTCTTCAGATTTTATTGTCAGGAGGTGATTCCTTATGAAAAATTAAGTCGAAGAAAAATAGGACACTATATACGTAAACGGAATATTAAAGGAGTCCTGAGCCTATGAAAATTTGACTTTGAAAACGTATTTTCTGCCGCANTATAAGCACAACATTTTTTTAAAGGCTTTTGAATAAGACTAAATAAAAACTCTTATTTCCACACAAAAGTTTCAAGTAGTACCAACGTATACCGGTATATTTTCAGTAAAACCACAAAAAAAATTTACTAAGCTTAAATTCTTTAAATAAGTACATAATATTTTACCTCATGGGAGACTTAAAAGGGGAAGAAAAAACGTCTCAGCAATGCTATTACTGCGGGTTTAATGGACTTAGATAAACGCAGTGACTGCTCTTAAAAGGCAAATAATAATAATAATAATAATAATAATAATAATGGAACAGGGCTGACGATCGTACAATTGGCGTACGATCCGAAGTTTGGATCGTAGATCTTACACCACACGAAATTATCGTGCTTATACGATCAGGATCGCACGGTTGGCAACGCTGATCGGAGGTAAAGAGCACTATCACAAACATGGAACTTGACAGGTGTAGTGCCCTTTCCTACCGGCTAAATAGCTTATTATTCCGTGTAGAGTCTATTCGCGGTTATTCACACTTTTTTCAGTTAAACCTTCGAAAAATCATCCTTTGTATAACGTGCTTAGTTGCTTCCTAAATATGTCTTGTATAACAAGCATTTTATACATTCGTTGACACAATTTTTTTTTCATTAAATCCAACTTTAATTTTATCTATAAATTATAATATTTTATATTTACAGTTAATATTAATACAAACGGGAAGGCACTGTGCATTTGACGTAATTTTCTAGACTCGGTAAAGCTTTGTTTGCATACGGCGGAGGAATATACTAGAAGTATAACTTTAGCAGGGCTTCAGAAAAGAGAACTAACCGCGAATTGACTATATAGGGGATTGTGATTTGCACCTTGGAAAAGAGCGTAACAAATACACTGAAAAGCCAAAAAAAAAACTGGTACACCTGCCTAATATCGTGTTCAGTATTATAATGCGTGCAGTTACGGACAGTTTTTTTTTTTTTTTTTTTTTTTTTAAGATTAACTTCAAGAGTGCGTAAAATACGAACAATGGTCACCTGGATTAAAATAATACGGCCATGTAGAAAACTATGTCGTCGTTTAATGAAAGTGATCTCGTAATAAACAGAATTTTTTCACAAGCGATACCAGACATTTCGAAGTTATAAATAAAATATTAGAAAGATGGGATATTCCTTCAGAATGTTGTATTAGTTAACAGAATATCTTTGAATACTTGACGGATTTGAGATGTTTTGAATTTCTTCAGTTTCACTTTCATTGCTTTAAGAATTTCAAAATAAGAATTTTGTGTGTCTACATAAACATACCTATTGCTCCAATAAAATATTTTTTATTTTATCTTGAATTTTTTAGTGGAAATCTTAAGAATGTGAGAAACAATAAAACTGATAGCAACCTAAACTACTGTAGTTTCAATTAAAACTATCATTTAGTTTGAATACTTTTTCGTGGCAGGCTTCCAAAGTCTTATTCTCTAATTTTCGCTTTGCATGCCAAACAGTTCAAGCCTATAGCCGTGGAAAAACTATTACTAAAAAGGAAGGAAGTTATATACGGACTTGTTAGTTGTTCAAAACATGACATACAAAGGGATGTTTGGAAGTAAAGTTACAGTTCCTTTTTAAAATACAAAATTCTGTCTTATCTAGACCAGTCAAACTTAATTTTCCAGGTATCTGGGCTTGTTTCAGCCTCGAAAAAGAACTCTCGTTNCTGTCTTATCTAGACCAGTCAAACTTAATTTTCCAGGTATCTGGGCTTGTTTCAGCCTCGAAAAAGAACTCTCGTTGCTCTTAAAAACATTTCCATTATAAAACTACTATCTGTAGATAATAAATTCCAACTTCCTCACTTACAGGTGGTGTACATCACGTCTCTGTTTCCATACATTGTGCTGACGATATTCTTCGTCAGAGGAATGACCTTGAAAGGCGCCGGTGCGGGCTTGGCGCACATGTACACACCCAAGGTAAGCATTTGCTTTTGCAAGCACACCTTTGTGTTTTTTTTTACGGGTAAAGCTTTATTAGTCCTAGTCACGGATACTTCAAGTTCGCATTCTGTACGTATTTAACATGTAATTTATGTTAATACACGTAAGTACCCCTTTTAGAGGAAATTTTCCGTCGGGATCGGATTAAACGCTTGGAGGAATTAAGAACCTAGAATAAACTGGGACAGGACTTAAATCTCTCACTCCAGTTTTGCTTAAGTCCTGCCAGCAAGGTGGACTGGAATGTAGAATATGGACTGAAAGTTTACTCTTAACATCCAGCTGGACTGAAATGAAAACATACAATACGTAAGGTCGTCATATTGAGTGGTTATTATTGCTCACAACACACAAATGAGGCTGAATGTTTGAGTAGATAAATTTATAAGACAAATAAAATACATATCAAATGTTAACAATTGCGATATAAATAAAAATTACGCAGCGAGTCGTTTGTTCCGAGGTTTGAACTATCACCAGAAGATAGCTCTCAATTTTTTTCGTTCCAAATTCACCCATTCTTCGTTCTTGTTTACATTTGAGTCCAGTTTTTTCAAACTTTACTTAAAATAAGAAAATAATTCCTGATCAATCCACGTAAGGTGCAGTCCAGGTTCGATCGTGGATGAAAATTTACTCAAAACGGGGTAAAAAAAATTGTGTATTTAACAAGGTCAGTGAGCGTCAGAAATAAACTCGCGAAATAGTCTTCGTAAAGGTATGAAAGTGCCAGACAGGCGTGCGAGTTGAAACTGAATGTACCCGCGTAATCCTACAATTGCAATCAGTCAAAGCCACAGATGAGTGTAGGAAACCGCGAAATATAAGCTTGTGANTACCCGCGTAATCCTACAATTGCAATCAGTCAAAGCCACAGATGAGTGTAGGAAACCGCGAAATATAAGCTTGTGATTGCGTGACATCGGCGCATGACTTACGAAGACATTTCGGGCAAACCCGCTTCAGATGAATTTAAGAAACGCTCACTATGTATAATATGCAGAATGGTTGGTAGCGAATTTTTCAAATTATAGGCTGTGAGAGTTTTGCGAGAGAAAAANTACCCGCGTAATCCTACAATTGCAATCAGTCAAAGCCACAGATGAGTGTAGGAAACCGCGAAATATAAGCTTGTGACTGCGTGACATCGGCGCATGACTTACGAAGACATTTCGGGCAAACCCGCTTCAGATGAATTTAAGAAACTCTCCCACTCATCACGAGAGTTAAAAATCACTCGGTTTGACGACTATGTATAATATGCAGAATGGTTGGTAGCGAATTTTTCAAATTATAGGCTGTGAGAGTTTTGCGAGAGAAAAAAACACGCGACATGTTTCTGGTTTGGAATGGATGCAGAAATTTACGAGTGCTCGCGACAGCTTGGCCTAGCGGATCACCGGACGCAAGTTTTATAGATTGTGTACAAGGTTGGATAGAAGCGCTGGTTCCGAAAGACGGCCACAAGCACGGGTGGTATTGCTTGACCGTTTACGGCTGTTATCAAAGCCAAACTTCGCGTACTACGGAGATTAAAATGTGTTTCACGTATACGAGCTGATCTCTGTATTGCCCTGGTTTTTGAAAATATATCCGGCGGTTCAAAACACCGATAGTGCTTACTGCGTTGTACGGGACGGCAAACCGATAGTGTATTAATACAGGACCCATGTCTGGAAAAGAATGGTTTGGACGCTGTGGGGTCTATTCAATGGCCACACCACAGTCACCAGATCCGACTCCTCTCGACTATTTTCTTTGGGGTACTATGAGACTCCTGTACCATCACAGGAGGATTTATCTCACGAATCCACGCAGCGACTGAACTTTTAACTACTGAGTAAACGACCACGTGTGTATCAGTCTGTTCGCCGCCGATGTAGGCTCTGTTGTCTAATAAAGGAGGGGTCGACAATTCTAACACCTTCTGTAATTTACTGAACGATGTGAAGATCTAGTTAGGTTGGAGGATGTTTCGTGACAACGGGGAACGTACAAGCACCATATCCAAAGCGTTGCCTAACGTTGACGCCCCACAGTAACTTGCGTTATGCATCGCAATGAACACTTCACCAATTACGTGTGCTCTTCTTTTNGGGGGGTCGACAATTCTAACACCTTCTGTAATTTACTGAACGATGTGAAGATCTAGTTAGGTTGGAGGATGTTTCGTGACAACGGGGAACATAACATACAAGCACCATATCCAAAGCGTTGACTAACGTTGACGCCCCACAGTAACTTGCGTTATGCATCGCAATGAACACTTCACCAATTACGTGTGCGCTTCTTTTGTCACAGTGAAGCACTTTCTCTGCATCTGTTCCGAATAGAACCCGTGTATAAAAGTGATTTTTTTTTTCTTCCCCCAGAAAGCTTAGCTGTCACAATCTACGATTCGGAACATTCTTCGCCAGTTACCTGGCGCGTAGAGGACGAACTTTAATTCCCTGGCGAGAGAGGATTGCACGCGGAAATTTAGGCGTTCCCAACGCGTGTTGAAAATGAAACCGCCAGCGCCTGCGCAAGGCAACCGTCAACGCACACTAGTTGTGCTGGTTGCAGAACGCTCGGGCACCAACGCCTGCTATTAGACCAGAAGGATTATTTTGTGCAAAGTCGGTTGCTGGTAAAAAAAAAGGTAGCTTTCGATTATAATCTGGCACAAGTTATTTCACATAGTACGACAACAAATAGCTTGAATGTGTGCGGTCTGAATTATTGACCACTGTGGCCCGATTATGTTTCCCTCCCGTGAGACAGCCACCATTTTAAAAGTATGTATTTTTATTGTATACTGCTGTACCGCCTGCTTGTTTTGCAACTAGCACAACTTTTCTTGCATGCCGGTGATTTCTTCAGTTCGTTCTTGGTTACTGCCAACTTTTTTGAAGCACTGCTTAAGTACTACTTAAGTACTACTCAAGTACTACTTAAGTTCTGCTTCCAGGCTATTCCTCCTCAAGCAAACAAGGCTTAACCAAGTCTAGAAAATTAGGGATAACGCACCTCGTTTGTGTGCGCTCAGTTTCCTAGTGTTTTGCAAAGGGAACTATCCGATTCTAAGCATTACCAACACACCATTTCTCTGTTTTTATTCATATTATAACGGAAATGTTATAAATTATAATTAAAACTTAAGTAAAAATCTAACTTAACCAAAAAAAGATGCTTTTATGTTAACAGAAGTATAGAAAGCTTTTCATGTAAGACATATCAGGAAACAAACGCGTCTTATATGCGGTGGTTTTTCAAAGGTTTGATACCCAAAGTGTGAAGATACTGCATATCGACTATAGTAGCGTAGGCGCATCATTTTCGATGCGTTCTGAAGGTGAACGTTTGCATTTCCGGATGTGTGTGTGAATGAAATATTTAAATTTTCGTCCCCTATCACTACTGTGAGTTTCGTTAATTAATTTATAGCCATCGTGAAAATGTGTAGGTGTGCAACAGATTCAGCGGCCATGAAGTGGTCTATGGGCCGTCATAAACGTGTGTGTGTGGTAATCGTTACGAAGTCTAAAAATTAGGAATTTGAGCGTGTATTACGTCGGCATGGCCACGCGGTGTATTCTAGGCATGATTCTCGTTATCGTTGCGAATGTGCGAGGTGAGTGGTAACTAAGAAATGCCTATCCCAGCGTAGCGATTATTTACAGTCCGACATATTCCAGAGTCATTCTCTTGGTTCATTTCCGAGGCATCAAGATTCAGAACGGCGAAAAGCACCAAAATGCATTAGTCTACTATACTGCTCACAAAAAGTCCAGCATAAAACAGAATCCAGTATGTTATATTAAAGTAGTTTACATTGCATGTTTTACTTCTTCTAGCACATAAAGAGGAAAAAAAAAACAATATCCGTTTACATCATCCCAGTATGAAACAAACAAAAGGCATAAACTGAAAAGCTTAAAGGAATCTCATCAGTTTCAATAAAAAAAAAAACATGTATTTTCAGATGCATTGACAAACGTCAATAACTTGTAGAACCTCCACGATTCCTGGGGCACNAGAATCCAGTATGTTATATTAAAGTAGTTTACATTGCATGTTTTACTTCTTCTAGCACATAAAGAGGAAAAAAAAACAATATCCGTTTACATCATCCCAGTATGAAACAAACAAAAGGCATAAACTGAAAAGCTTAAAGGAATCTCATCAGTTTCAATAAAAAAAAAACATGTATTTTCAGATGCATTGACAAACGTCAATAACTTGTAGAACCTCCACGATTCCTGGGGCACGNAAAAAAAAAACATGTATTTTCAGATGCATTGACAAACGTCAATAACTTGTAGAACCTCCACGATTCCTGGGGCACGCTTGTATCCGACGAGGCATGTAAAAACAAGATTAAGCATTTCCTGAGACAAATTGTCCCATCCCTTAATTGCGGCTGTTGTAAGGACTGAATGGTTATTGGTGGTTGTGCACGGTTTAAAATCGTTCGTTTGAGGAAAGACCACACATTCTCTATGCAGGTTTATGTCAGCTGAATAAGCTGGCCAGTTCATTCCTCAGATCCCACGTAGGTTGCAGATACGGGGAATATGCTAAACTTTTTGTGAGCAGTATACATTTACCGGAGAAAACTTCAAGGGATTGCGTCCTGCGTCTAAAGAGTATGGGTACGGTTTTCCGTACTTAAACCTATTGTTCGGAAAACAACACATTGTCTTAGCCAGAAACCCAGCTGTTTCTTTTGATTGTGATCGATCAGAACCATTAGATATCTTAGGGTATGTGTGTTTGTTACGCAAAAATTTACTTAAGTTTTTCACAAAAAAATTATGATGATTGCTTTAGAATTTGTTTAATTTCGTTCCGTGTAAATTGCATCATACCATAACATTACAAAGATGCGTGGAATACCTTCACATGAAGTCAGTTGATCTTATGAATGTGATCAAACAACGAACTCAAATATAGTTTATAGGTCACGTGCGATTTAGTAGCCTATTCAAATCTGTGAACCTAGCGTTAAAAGCTATACCATTTTTCAAAAAATGTTACGTTAATTTGGTTACAAAAAAACAATTTTGTAATTTTTTNTAGCGTTAAAAGCTATACCATTTTTCAAAAAATGTTACGTTAATTTGGTTACAAAAAAACAATTTTGTAATTTTTTTTTTCTGTCGGGACTCCAACCATTTTTTTTTTTTCATTATTGTTGCTCTTTATTGTAAATTAATATTTAACTAAATGAATGCACGCATTTAAATACATTTAGTCCTAGTNTCATTATTGTTGCTCTTTATTGTAAATTAATATTTAACTAAATGAATGCACGCATTTAAATACATTTAGTCCTAGTACCGAACACATTCAGATATACAGTTGCATACCTGTTGCAGAAAAATTTAATTTACTTAGTCTGCTTGATAGAGAATTAATTCTTAGGCACGCTCTGAAATACTGGCTAAACTAATAGAAAGAAAAAAAGAAAAACTCCGAATTAAATATTGTGTTGTAACGTATGAAAGAAATATTGAGATTAGATAACCAATAGAAGTAATGGTTTTAAACNCCGAATTAAATATTGTGTTGTAACGTATGAAAGAAATATTGAGATTAGATAACCAATAGAAGTAATGGTTTTAAACAACGTATTGCTGATTAGCTTGTCATTGTTTACCAACAGGTTGAGAAACTGCTTAATCCTCAAGTGTGGCTGGACGCGGCAACCCAAGTATTTTACTCATTTGGGTTAGCGTTTGGGTCTCTGATCGCTTTCGGCAGCTATAACCCGCCAAAAAACAACTGCGTGAGGGACGTGATACTGGTGTCTCTCACAAACGCATTTACGGCCATTTACGCCAGCGTCGTGGTCTTTTCTATACTGGGCTTCAAAGCAACGACGATTTTCGACAAGTGCATCCTCAGGTAAGTTGCTCACTCGGCAGTGTCATCTTGTATTTAGCCTCTGTGTGCGACAGGGTAAGTTGGTACACACGCACGCACATTACAGTGTAGTTTAATGCGTTATCTTAATAGCTCGCCATAGAGTAAGTGAGGAAGCAAGGCGAACTTGCATGCTCCCATCTAGCATAACATCACTATACTCGTGCTCTGTGTTAAATACTTTAAATCACAATACCGGACACTGTATTTACAATGGTGACGCTTAGAAAACAACGAAAGCATGGCTGGAATTCTTATTGCTTACAGTTATTTATCATACTTTCGCTTGTTAGATTTTTACTTACACGGTACCAACACTACGGACATTTCCTCGAGGTTTTAAAATGAAAGGAAATACTCAAACCATATGCAGTTCCATTTAAGTGTCACTAGGTTCGCTGATAAAACGTGAGTTACAATATGTGTACCGTGTGTCCTGTATTGGGATATAAGGCATTTGTCTCNACTAGGTTCGCTGATAAAACGTGAGTTACAATATGTGTACCGTGTGTCCTGTATTGGGATATAAGGCATTTGTCTCTACTTAGTGTGAATGCAATGATTAAGGGGATAAAAAACAGTTGAGAGTTATTAAGAAACAAAACTTGTTAAAATTCACATTCGTCTCGACTGACACTTGTGCAAACCCTGCTTAATTTCTTCTTTCAGGTCACATTTTGCACTCTAACATTGAAAGTTGAAGCAGCATGCATATCGGGGAAAAAAATATTTCACTTCAGTTTCCACTGTCTCGCGCTATGTGTTTCTGGAATGCATTCATGTCCTTAAAAGTCATGTACATAGGTTAGCCCATGTTCTGAACTGCACCATTAGCGGGGATCAAGCACGAGCTCATTTAACCGTCTCTTACTTTTTCCAGTAACAAGAAAATACTCGTCGAACATGGGTACGTACACAGCGTGGACATTAGTTCAGACGAGTATGACAGCGTCTTCGCCAACGTAACTACGTCGGACAATGTGGCGAAGTCCCTCCTGCAAAACTGCAGTCTGACTCAGCAGCTAGACCAGGTTTGTCAATATTTCACATTGTTTTACACTACTAGAAATTATGGGAATTCTATAATCTTTTAGGTAAATATTTTCTATGATGAAAACAAACTGGAACCGTTTTAAGTATCGAATATTATCACATGATAAATTTGCGATGGCAAATATAGGTTATAAAATACTTTTCCAGATTTTCTACAAAATTTATATTCCTTTTGTTTTCCTTACTTCCTCGCAATGTATAAAGAAGCTTTCCGCCAACTATATTTACTGTGTATTACTACTTTTGTCTACAAATTGAAATAAGTATAAAATACAAAATATAAATATCAAATAGAGTGAAAGCCTTCCCGTTTCTAACATTTAGCCTGTATGTATATTGCAATATCATTTTATGTTTTTCTTTTTCAATTTATTTATATAACTTTTAAATAGCTTTTCCTACATACGTCTTAATATCTGAGTTTATCGTTAATACACAGTCTTAGAAGTAAGACTATTCAGTTCAGTTTTTAAATATATTTTATATTTTCGATTAGCATATGCTATTCGCTGTACACGGTAAAGTGAGCACTTTTGAAATCAATCATTGAAAAATATCACTGCCCGTTAACTGCATGTATGATACCGTCCACAATGGCGTGTTAATTCCCAGTTAAGTTGACAGCGAATTAAGTAAAATAGTTCCGAAACTTTAAGTTGTGTTTTGGGAGTGTAATGTTTAAAATATTTATGGTAAGTCAAGTTTGTGTTCTACTGCTGTATACACGGATTACGAATCGAAATATTATAAGTCTAACACCTTTAAGTTTCTAAAAATTCCACGTCTTTACTTGACTCGCGTACGAATAAAGCCATTAGGTCCATGACAAGGTAATATTTATATATGGCGTAAGAATACAAAAGAGGAGAAAAATAGATCTTAAGCAGGGCTTTCAAAATGCTCANAGGTAATATTTATATATGGCGTAAGAATACAAAAGAGGAGAAAAATAGATCTTAAGCAGGGCTTTCAAAATGCTCATCTTACCGTGAACAAACTAACTCCACAGCAAATTTTCACAACTAACTAGGCCCTGCGTGTCATTCGCCATTCCTGCTTCAGGCACGCTAAGACATTGAACCTAATCCACCTATCCTCGCGTGCACTAGCCAGACGAACTGACGGCACTTCGGAGTTAATGGAAGAATCATACATATCTTATTAATAAAATTTTAAACTTAGGTGCTTTGAAGTTTACTCGATGAGTCTCCAGTATAATTAAGGTTGCAATTTTTTAATATAACAATTTATCTCGCCATTGCTTGGCCCGTGTCAGAGGCCANTCTCCAGTATAATTAAGGTTGCAATTTTTTAATATAACAATTTATCTCGCCATTGCTTGGCCCGTGTCAGAGGCCATCATTGGCCGAGCTACATACCACTGGGCTCGATCCCGAGTCAGGATTTTTCTGCGGGGGAAACGTGGCGGACGTTGCTAATGGCCCGACATATCTTAGCTCTCGTTCCTCTCGCCATTGAACCCCGTCGTTTATCAATTTAAACATATAGTTTTATGCCATTCCTTCAGGGCATACGATCGCGTGTGGGTTAAAAACTTAGTGCCATCACTTCCGTGAGTCCGCCTTCCCACAACGTTTGTTCCCTATAAGATATGCAATTTGTTAAAACATGACAGAAAAAGCATTGGCATTTCGCAATGGACGCATTAATGTGTAGGAAATGTTTGGTTGTAGCACGCGATTTCTCAATGCGCTGCAGTTGACTGACTGGCACACGAAATTAGATATATTTTAATCCTAGACAACCAATAATATGCCATAATAATAATAATGCCATAATAATTATGTCATAAGAATAATGCCATAAGAATAATGNAGACAACCAATAATATGCCATAATAATAATAATGCCATAATAATTATGTCATAAGAATAATGCCATAAGAATAATGCCATAAGAATAATGTCGTAAGAATAATGTCGTAAGAATTATGTCGTAAGAATTATGTCATAAGAAATATCTGCACATTAAATATGTATACAATTACAATAAAACGAGGATATGTCAGTTTTTCTAAACATTTATGTAAATAAAAGCAGAGAATTCCGACGAAATGATTTGAGTCGTTATCACAAGGGAGAAAAGACAAAACCACGAGCGTGATTACTCAAAAGATCAACGAGAACAATATGCAGATATACAGGTAAGTACACTGCCGGACAATGAAAATAGCGCACAACAAGGAAACAATGAGACAACCACGAAATAATGTAAATAGAGTACGCACATGATCCCGTGTTGGTGCGTTCGCATTTGACCGCCCATCCAGCAATGGCGCTGCAAGCACCGACCAGTGGCCGTGGACAGTGGCGTGTAGCCGACGCCGCTTTAACGCGAGAAACCCCAGACGATGCCAAGCAAGCGCACATGGCGAAGGAGAATGCCGGGAAGCCGCCAAAGACGTAGTTTTAGGCAATTGGCGGACTTCGAGAGAGAGGTCTCAATCGGGCTGAAAAAACGCAAAGTGGTCGTATTGCCGTATAGCCATCATGTGGATCGTTCGGATCATGTTTTCCGATGCTGTTGGGAGTAGTGGGTACGTTAAGGTACCCACACAGAGGAGTGTCTCAGGACTGAAGGTCGAAAGGATCGACGAATAGTGCACCAGGCGTGGAGAAATCCCATGGCGACCCGGTCCACGTTACTGGCCAGTCTTGTTTGCCCACGAACCATTTACTGGCACCTTGCGGAGGTGAATCTGCAATATAGGCGTGCTGCGATGAACTAGTGGCGACTCCGTTTGCAGTGGAGTCAGGCCAGAACAATGTGAAACGCCACGGACTGACGACGTGTGGTGTTCAGTGTTGGTGCCGCTTAGCTATGGCGACTGATTCAAACCTCTTCACTCGTGGAAACACTGCACCGCAGTTCAGCGCCTTGCACGTAGGAGTGACTCAGCACTAGGCACACGTGTCAGTGTCGTCCTTATTGCTCGCTTGTTTCTGGGCCTCAAACGCGCTAATAAGCTCGAAGTAGGCGGCGACCTTAAGAGGACTTCCTAGTAGAATATTGTGCGTAAAGTCAGAGCTTGTTCGTAAAGTCAGAGCTTGTGCGTAAAGTCAGAACTTGTGCGTATACGCTTATCTCAGCAAACACATTCTGAGGAAGTGACATTTTTCCAAAAAAGGTAAAAAATCTTTGTCTAAAGACTTTAACGTACATTTTATCTTCATCCTATTAAATATTCGAAAATAGCTTAAAGTAAAAATGATTTTAAAAAAATTAGGGATTTCCAGTTTAGTTTCCTTAAAAGGTTTCCCTAGTTTCCATAGGTCTCGGTGTAAGCTGTTGTCTCTATTCTAGTTTTTTAAAGACTATCAAACATTACAATGTAAATATTTTATCAGAACACAAATAAAATAGATATTTTGTTGCCAATTCATAAATTTGGTTATGGGAACATAATTGTGGTCTTTGAAAACTGTCCAAATCAGCGAAAATCGCAGTAAGTAGTTCTCTGATTACAACGTTCATTCTTCTGTAAAATAGTGTTTTAAACTATAGCGACAATGCTGTATATTTTCTGAACAGATTTCTATAATAAAACCCAATAGTCACCGCTTTAAATTCTGAGGAAACAGGAACACACGCGAAATTTTGTTTATGCTATTGTTACAAGACGCCAGACGAGTGTATTCGATTTCGTGAGGGATAGAGGTCTTTAATAAAAATAAAAACTAAAATTTAATTTTTAATTTATTCACGCAGCTATTGTTTACACCAAACTATATATCCGCTAATACTCTTGTTATTTCCAGTAAGCGCAATATTTAATGTATATCTCAATTCTAATTCAAGTTCTTATCACTGTATTGGTTACAATCGATTCACACTCATTTACACGCACTCAATCTGTCTATTGCCATCACTCCAAATGTCTTACGCATAGAGTTGAATAGTCCCGCCCGCCAGCCTCACTCTTCACTGTGCCGATGCTCGCAGTCCGCAGACTTCACTCCCGCTGGTCACTCTCGTCGCCACTCGTCACTCTGCTNAGGTAATATTTATATATGGCGTAAGAATACAAAAGAGGAGAAAAATAGATCTTAAGCAGGGCTTTCAAAATGCTCACCTTACCGTGAACAAACTAACTCCACAGCAAATTTTCACAACTAACTAGGCCCTGCGTGTCATTCGCCATTCCTGCTTCAGGCACGCTAAGACATTGAACCTAATCCACCTATCCTCGCGTGCACTAGCCAGACGAACTGACGGCACTTCGAAGTTAATGGAAGAATCATACATATCTTATTAATAGAATTTTAAACTTACGTGCTTTGAAGTTTACTCGATGAGGCTCCAGTATAATTAAGGTTGCAATTTTTTAATATAACAATTTATCTCGCCATTGCTTGGCCCGTGTCAGAGGCCATCATTGGCCGTGCTACATACCACTGGGTTCGATCCCGAGTCAGGATTTTTCTGCGGGGGAAACGTGGCGGACGTTGCTAATGGCCCGACATATCTTAGCTCTCGTTCCTCTCGCCATTGAACCCCGTCGTTTATCAATTTAAACATATAGTTTTATGCCATTCCTTCAGGGCATACGATCGCGTGTGGGTTAAAAACTTAGTGCCATCACTTCCGTGAGTCCGCCTTCCCACAACGTTTGTTCCCTATAAGATATGCAATTTGTTAAAACATGACAGAAAAAGCATTGGCATTTCGCAATGGACGCATTAATGTGTAGGAAATGTTTGGTTGTAGCACGCGATTTCTCAATGCGCTGCAGTTGACTGACTGGCACACGAAATTAGATATATTTTAATCCTAGACAACCAATAATATGCCATAATAATAATAATGCCATAATAATTATGTCATAAGAATAATGCCATAAGAATAATGCCATAAGAATAATGTCGTAAGAATAATGTCGTAAGAATTATGTCATAAGAAATATCTGCACATTAAATATGTATACAATTATAATAAAACGAGGATATGTCAGTTTTTCTAAACATTTATGTAAATAAAAGCAGAGAATTCCGACGAAATGATTTGAGTCGTTATCACAAGGGAGAAAAGACAAAATCACAAGCGTGATTACTCAAAATATCAACGAGAACAATATGCAGATATACAGGTAAGTACACTGCCGGACAATGAAAATAGCGCCCAACAAGGAAACCACGCGACAACCACGAAATAATGTAAATAGAGTACGCACATGATCCCGTGTTGGTGCGTTCGCATTTGACCGCCCATCCAGCAATGGCGCTGCAAGCACCGACCAGTGGCCGTGGACAGTGGCGTGTAGCCGACGCCGCTTTAACGCGAGAAACCCCAGACGATGCCAAGCAAGCGCACATGGCGAAGGAGAATGCCGGGAAGCCGCCAAAGACGTAGTTTTAGGCAATTGGCGGACTTCGAGAGAGAGGTCTCAATCGGGCTGAAANGGTCTCAATCGGGCTGAAAAACGCAAAGTGGTCGTATTGCCGTATAGCCATCATGTGGATCGTTCGGATCATGTTTTCCGATGCTGTTGGGAGTAGTGGTTACGTTAAGGTACCCACACAGAGGAGTGGACTCAGGAATGACTGCCGAAAGGATCGACGAATAGTGCACCAGGCGTGGAGAAATCCCATGGCGACCCGGTCCAAGTTACTGGCCAGTCTTGTTTGCCCACGAACCATTTACTGGCACCTTGCGGAGGTGAATCTGCAATATCCCAGCACCCACTAAGCGTGCTGCGATGAACTAGTGGCGAATCCGTTTGCAGTGGAGTCAGGCCAGAACAATGTGAAACGCCACGGACTGACGACGTGTGGTGTTCAGTGTTGGTGCCGCTTAGTTATGGCGACTGATTCAAACCTCTTCACTCGTGGAAACGCTGCACCGCAGTTCAGCGCCTTGCACGTAGGAGTGACTCAGCACTAGGCGCACGTGTCAGTGTCGTCCTTATTGCTCGCTTGTTTCTGGGCCTCAAACGCGCTAAAAAGCTCGAAGTAGGCGGCGACCTTAAGAGGACTTCCTAGTAGAATATTGTGCGTAAAGTCAGAGCTTGTTCGTAAAGTCAGAGCTTGTGCGTAAAGTCAGAACTTGTGCGTAAAGTCAGAACTTGTGCGTATACGCTTATCTCAGCAAACACATTCTGAGGAAGTGACATTTTTTCAAAAAAGGTAAAAAATCTTTGTCTAAAGACTCTAACGTACATTTTATCTTCATCCTATTAAATATTCGAAAATAGCTTAAAGTAAAAATGATTTTTAAAAAAAAATTAGGGATTTCCAGTTTAGTTTCCTTAAAAGGTTTCCCTAGTTTCCATGGGTCTCGGTGTAAGCTGTTGTCTCTATTCTAGTTTTTTAAAGACTATCAAACATTACAATGTAAATATTTTATCAGAACACAAATAAAAATAGATATTTTGTTGCCAATTCATAAATTTGGTTATGGGAACATAATTGTGGTCTTTGAAAACTGTCCAAATCAGCAAAAATCGCAGTAAGTAGTTCTCTGATTACAACGTTCATTCTTCTGTAAAATAGTGTTTTAAACTATAGCGACAATGCTGTATATTTTCTGAACAGATTTCTATAATAAAACCCAATAGTCACCGCTTTAAATTCTGAAGAAACAGGAACACACGCGAAATTTTGTTTATGCTATTGTTACAAGACGCCAGACGAGTGTATTCGATTTCGTGAGGGATAGAGGTCTTTAATAAAAATAAAAAATAAAATTTAATTTTTAATTTATTCACGCAGCTATTGTTTACACCAAACTATACATCCGCTATTACTCTTGTTATTCCCAGTAAGCGCAATATTTAATGTATATCTCAATTATAATTCAAGTTCTTATCACTGTATTGGTTACAATCGATTCACACTCATTTACACGCACTCAATCTGTCTATTGCCATCACTCCAAATGTCTTACGCATCGAGTTGAATAGTCCCGCCCGCCAGCCTCACCTTCACTGTGCCGATGCTCGCAGTCCGCAGACTTCACTCCCGCTGGTCACTCTCGTCGCCACTCGTCACTCTGCTGGCTCGCCGCTTCGCTCTCTTCGCACGCCTGGCGCTCAAGGTCGCACAACCCTCCACTGTGCACTCCGAGGCCCACCGCAACGTAAGCAGTCTCGCTGGCCCGATCTAGAATGTTCCCCGCGCCTCGAGCCATGCTCAGAGAGGCTAGGACAATGACCAAAAAATTCTTGAAAATAACCCCAAAGATTCAATCTGCTGAAGATCAGGAGCGCACGAGTCGCGATAGGCTTAGCTCGCACACGCGGCAGCTCGCCTTTGTAAAGAACCGCCCGCTTCTCGGATTACAGATCGCCTGACCCCACTCCCCTTGCGATGTAGACCAGCAACATGCAACACTGTTTTCCACCGCCGTCTGAATGCTTCCTTACAGCCGGGCGTAACCTTGAGGTGCTAAATTTTTTTACTATAGTCTATTCCCGGTTTCTTTACACTTTTTTAATCAAACCTTTGGAAAAACACCCCATGCAAGACGTGTTTGGTTGCTTCCTAAATGTCAGTATCACAAGAGTTTTGTACCTTTGTTAACCTAAAAGTACCTTGTTTTTGGTTAAATTTCAAACTTTTACTTATATTTCATCTATAAAATACAGTACTTAATTCACAACTAATATAAATAAAGACAGAGCGAAAATTGTGTAGGTAACGCCCAGTAATAAATAGTTCTTATGCAAAATATTCTACTGAGTGCGCACGAATGCGGTGCATTGGTTCCTCTGGTGTAATTTTCCAAGCTTAAGATAGCACGAAGCGGAGGAATATCCTGGAAGTGGAACTTTAGCAGGGCTTCAGAAAAATTGGAAGTAACCGTTGGCTTACATCGCGTGTAATATCTTCTCACGGTCACAGGCGTAATTTTAAATTCAGCTTCCCAAGCATGCACGTGGGAGGATCCGACGCAATGGTTCCTTGTAGCCACACGTGACCTTGAGGCATTGAACATTTTTACTAGGGATCCAGAACCTTCTAGGGCAGCGTTTCCTAACCTTTTTCAGCAACGGACCCCTAGGAAATCAAGCACAATTTTCAAGGACCCCCTTAATAAAAACAACAGCAAAAAAANCTTTTTCAGCAACGGACCCCTAGGAAATCAAGCACAATTTTCAAGGACCCCCTTAATAAAAACAACAGCAAAAAAAAGTAAGCGTAGCGATTACAAGACTTTTGGTGGCATTTTAAATAATAACAATTTACCAGGTCTCTACTCTCTGCGGACCCCCATACATATACTCGCGGACCCCAGATTAAGAAGCACTGCTAGAGTTTCGCCCTCGCGAAACAAAGTCACTTGCGACTACAAGCTGACGCGCCGCATGCGTTAACTGCTCGCGTCTACATAAGAGTGGTACATGCGTGATCAAGCCCGTATACGACGTGAAACGTCCAGGCGAGGGCTTGTGTACGTGAAGGGGGAGAACTGCTCGCCTCTTGTTTCCGAGGTTTCCTCTTATCAGGCAGCTGGGGTACGGAGCAAGAGAGAGATAGGAAACGGGTCATTAAAGCGGACAGCTTCATCGGCAGCTTGCCACGTTTAAAGATTTGACCATGCGCGATTAATACAACTCCGCGTGAAAGAAACCCAAGGCCGCGGTCACGAGTGGTCTAAATGTGTTAGTTTTTTAAATTCGTCCGGCAGCCATGTTTGAACATGCTTGCAAGCTGAACTAATTCAAGTTGTCGCACGTCAGTAAGGTTTATTCTACTCAGGTTGGGAACAAAACGATTTCCTATGAGGAATTTCGTATAAGGAAAATTTCCGCCGCTAGGTGCGTAGTGTTCCAAAAGGTCACTTAATTAAAATTTTGAGTTTCGTGAATAATAAAATATAAATATTTCACTTAGTTACGAAGTTATTTTAGATATGATCAATGANAAAATTTTGAGTTTCGTGAATAATAAAATATAAATATTTCACTTAGTTACGAAGTTATTTTAGATATGATCAATGATTATAATTAAAAAACAAAATAATGTTGAAAATAGAGAAAATCTGGTACATTGCCGACACTAGATAATCGTTTCAACCACTCATCGAGGTTAAGAGTTTAACTAATTTTAACACAAATTGCCCTATTTTTAGTGTAATATTATAGCGAACACTGTTATTTTGACCTGGCTTATTTATTTCAACGAATGCAGCAATTCCCCCACATTTAAGCTATTTTAATGATACTGTATTTACTTCTTAGCAGCCACAGAGAGCAAGAAAGAAAGAAAAGTCGTTCCGTTTTACTTGCAGAGTGTTTATTTCGAACAGGAAGTGATTGCGACCGCAGTGTAACCGCAGCTGATCATTTTTTTTTAAGTTCATCTTACGGGGGGAACGCTGGTGTGATGTTCAGACAAATCCACTGCCACAAAAGTATGCCGAGCTCACTACCCGGCGGGACCGCCCGGATTTTCGCATGTGGGGAAACGTGGCAGACGATACCGCTGGCCGGCGGGTTTTCTCGGGAGCTTCCGCCCCCCCCGCCCTTGCTTTCAGCCGTTGTTCCATTTTAGTCTTATTTCACCCTCGCCGGCGATTAAGACCTCGTTGCTGAACGGCGACCAAAAAGCATTCTCACTTGATGCGCTACCGGTGGTATTTTTTGCACATTAAACTAGGAAATTATTAGTTTATAAGACTGTTCGCGGTAGATTTGGCACTTCTGAAATCAACCTTTGGAAAAAGTCGCTGTCCCTACCGACATATATTTTAATGGGCAAGCTGAATGGCATGCGCCCAGTGGAGTTGGTAACGGCTGAGGGAAAGTAGTTACAAGTCGATGTTCAATTAGAAGGTTTAAGCTAAATTTTGTGAGTAGGGAAGTTATTTCTTATGATCTTTTTTTTAAGCACGTAAGAATTAGTAAGATAATAAAATATTTACTTTTCTACAAATTTGAAAATTTCACTTCACCGACACATGAAAAAAGTGAACAGACACACGGCAATGTAAATTTTACGTATTATAGAAATGCTAAACGGGCATACAAGAATATCCTAGGCAGGGCTGTCAAAAGTACTCAGTTCACCGAACAGTCTTTAAGCACTTAAACTGCATCATACCTAAAAAATATTCCTAGCTTTATAATATCGATCTCATCATTTAACAATTTTTTTCGGTTACCATTCGTATGCGTATTTCTGAACTTTACGTCGACCTGACGCCCGATATAGAACAGAACGCTTCCCTGGGCCACGAATGGTAGACATTAAGTTAGGATTAAGTAAACTAAGAATTAGTTTTATGGACTCGTATTCGAGAGGACGCCGGTTCGATTCCCGGTCAGGCCATCCTGATGTGAGTTTTTTTTTTCAGGGTTTCACTTCAGGCGAATGCCACGATGGGTTCTTAATACATATCTGCGAAAGATAAAAGTTAGCGGGTAAACTTACTGCGCCTAAGAGTTTTTAACCAAGTGTATATAACCGACATTGTATGAGGCAGGAGTGGAATAGTTAATTCAGTTGTGCTCTCATTAACTGTCCACAGTGGTTGACTTCAATGTGTGACATTTAACCTCGTAGGATTTTGGTCAAAAGTGTTTTGGTTAAAATATTATTACATTTTTAGCTGATAGAAAATTATTTATAGAGCTATATGGATTTTGTGTGTGTGTTTCGCTGTTCTTCAGAAAAATGAAGAATGCCAAATGTTATTGATACTTATTATATTAATACGGCAATTTATTTTATACATAAGAGTGTACTGCGCATGTATGGTCAAGTGTAACTCGCATATAGTAATACTGAGTTCTATCCCAGCAGGATGCACAAATTATCATCTTTCCCAGAGTTATTTTTCAACCTATTTCAAGCTAATTCATTCCCATAATTAGTGCCTTCTGAGCTATATCTTCTTCACTGTTAATTGGGCACTTTTGAAATCAATCTTTGAAAAATATCGCTGCCTGTACCTGCATATATTTCAACGGGCACTGTGACAGTTCTGCGCACAGTTAGGTTGAAAGCAGTTGCATGTCTTAACGTAGAAGCAGAAGTATTAGGAAAACATCCGTGAATACTAGAAATTATGTCTTTCACTTTGTTTTAATGCACGCAAGCGTAAGAGCTACCACAAAGGGAGTAGACATATGGAAATGTTAATTTTACTTANGAGCCCTAAGTCCCTTTCTGCTTCTCTGTCCCACGGCAGGAAGCTGATACTCATTTCATCCGCGTCGTTCTTCGAGAAGGTTTAAGGGTAAGCTTCACCCGCCATTCTGGATTATTTGCTTTTCTTGCTTAATTATATTTCAAAACTAGTGCATTTCAAAAGTACATCTATAGCGCACTAGCTATCGGCCTTGCCCTGCAGTACAAACATAAAAAACTGAAGTACGAAGTAATAAATGGGTTACAATATCGATTCTGCAAGATTTTAATAGAATTGATAGTGACAAATTTGTGTGTTCGTGGTTCAGTTTTTACATCTGTACTGCAGAGTACAGAAATCTAAAATTGTCAAAAATGAACTAAGTTGTTTCCCTTTCGCCATATGTAAAATAACACTGCCATGGATGGAACCACTCCCTTCATTAATGAGCCGATCAAATTTAATTGTTAAATTTCTAGGGAATTAAAATTGCAACCGATGTGTTAATTATTACACATATGTTACCATGTAAACCAAAAAAACATTAAATAAATTCAGTGCCCATAAATCAAAACAACACTTTTAAGATGACAAGACATGAAACTATTTATGCTATGTCGCTGCCATTTTTACTGGGAGCAAGTCACTCACTGTTAGTTAAAATGCATTAAGTTGGAGACAGGCAAATTGTTTTAACGGTTGATTTCAAATATCTGCCTATATTTAGTGGTATAAATAAAATATGCAGGCCACAGACGCCTAGCACGTAGGCAACATTTGTATATAACAATCGTGCATGTGGCGTAAATAGCAGGCGATTCGTGTGCGTATCTTTTGACTAAACACAAGATGGGTCTGATTTTGTGTGTTTTACGTATGTACATCCATCACCCAACACTGGCTCACGAACTGCCACATTAACTGTCAAAATACGCCGTAAAACATTAACGTGTAAGTTTATTTATTTTTGGTTTACCAAAAAATAAACATTTTATTTCTAAATATACATATAACCAAGTTATATTTTTCGATTCAGTTGTGATAATTAAATAAAGTAAAGTAATTGTGTAGGCCTCTAAATCCAATTTACGACATAATATTCAACAATATGTGAATATATTTTGTTATATTTCCACTATAGTGCGAAGTATACAAAGTTTATTCTTTACGTAGGGTCAAACACAATACGACTAAGAAATTTTCACAACTACATTAAATATGTTTCATGGAAATTGCAATTCTCATTTACTTGCATATTTAACCGTGGTGGGGTTTATTCTACTCAGGTTGGGAAGCTCAATGCTTTTAGTGTAGCAACTAAAAATTTTCGCCGCAAGGTAAGCGCTAGTGTCGCAAGTCTATCCTATTTTCTCTTTTATATATGTTAAAAAACTGGATAATTGCAATAATCATAAGTCAAATGTAATATAAACTCTTAAAGTAAACTCTCTCTTTTATCATTCACATAGCTTAACATTTTAATTAAAAGGTATCTTTTAGAACACTGTGCACCTAACGGCGGAAATTTTCCCTGTGCCGAACTCTCCAATAAGGAAACTTGTTTTGTTTCTAACCTGAGTGGAATAAACAACCGTGGACAGCCAATGGTATACACTGTTCACGATAAACTGAGCACTTTTGAAAGCCCTGCTTAAGATCTACTTGTTAGTGTATTCTGCCGCCATATGTAAAATATACATAGACATGGGCCTGATCACTTTCATCATGCGCCAGTCTAAAGAAACTGAAATTATTATAACAGTTAATATTTTACAAATTTGCTAATTCTAGCACTTAGATGCATTAAAAAAAAAAAAAACAGAGGGCAAGAGAAATAATTTCTGTTTTCACTAATGTTTTCATAACACTTTTAATTTAACGTTAAGATATGGAACTACTTTCCTTCCATTGTTACTAACTTTACTGGGCGCACGCCACTCTGCACAAGCAGATTGGGGCAGTGGCATTATTAAAATGTTGATTTTAAAAGTGCTCACTTTATCGTGTTAAGAGTGACTGAAGAGATTTGGGCGNAAAATTTTGAGTTTCGTGAATAATAAAATATAAATATTTCACTTAGTTACGAAGTTATTTTAGATATGATCAATGAAAAGTGAACAGACACACGGCAATGTTAATTGTACGTATTATAGAAATGCTAAACGGGCATACAAGAATATCCTAGGCAGGGCTGTCAAAAGTACTCCGTTCACCGAACAGTCTTTAAGCACTTAAACTGCATCATACCTAAAAAATATTCCTAGCTTTATAATATCGATCTCATCATTTAACAATTTTTTTCGGTTACCATTCGTATGCGTATTTCTGAACTTTACGTCGACCTGACGCCCGATATAGAACAGAACGCTTCCCTGGGCCACGAATGGTAGACATTAAGTTAGGATTAAGTAAACTAAGAATTAGTTTTATGGACTCGTATTCGAGAGGACGCCGGTTCGATTCCCGGTCAGGCCATCCTGATGTGAGTTTTTTTTTTCAGGGTTTCACTTCAGGCGAATGCCACGATGGGTTCTTAATACATATCTGCGAAAGATAAAAGTTAGCGGGTAAACTTACTGCGCCTAAGAGTTTTTAACCAAGTGTATATAACCGACATTGTATGAGGCAGGAGTGGAATAGTTAATTCAGTTGTGCTCTCATTAACTGTCCACAGTGGTTGACTTCAATGTGTGACATTTAACCTCGTAGGATTTTGGTCAAAAGTGTTTTGGTTAAAATATTATTACATTTTTAGCTGATAGAAAATTATTTATAGAGCTATATGGATTTTGTTTGTGTGTTTCGCTGTTCTTATGCAAGGATATATAACCTTCAGAAAAATGAAGAATGCCAAATGTTATTGATACTTATTATATTAATACGGCAATTTATTTTATACATAAGANCCTTCAGAAAAATGAAGAATGCCAAATGTTATTGATACTTATTATATTAATACGGCAATTTATTTTATACATAAGAGTGTACTGCGCATGTATGGTCAAGTGTAACTCGCATATAGTAATACTGAGTTCTATCCCAGCAGGATGCACAAATTATCATCTTTCCCAGAGTTATTTTTCAACCTATTTCAAGCTAATTCATTCCCATAATTAGTGCCTTCTGAGCTATATCTTCTTCACTGTTAATTGGGCACTTTTGAAATCAATCTTTGAAAAATATCGCTGCCTGTACCTGCATATATTTCAACGGGCACTGTGACAGTTCTGCGCACAGTTAGGTTGAAAGCAGTTGCATGTCTTAACGTAGAAGCAGAAGTATTAGGAAAACATCCGTGAATACTAGAAATTATGTCTTTCACTTTGTTTTAATGCACGCAAGCGTAAGAGCTACCACAAAGGGAGTAGACATATGGAAATGTTAATTTTACTTATGTTAGAATAATACACGACGTGCATACAAGTAGATCTCAACCCGCTTACCTGGCGTTCGAACTGCGTTGCAGTGTTTGAAATACAAGTTTTTCGACAAAATTATTTAGCGTGCGTCTAATGTGCTGGTCTAAGAAAAGAACGCATTTCGGACGTCACGCGCATTAGAAACGAAATTTCGCAGCACTCAAACATGGCTACAAATTGTTTTTTAAAAGCGTTGGCCCTGCATTAAATTTTGCTACAGAAGTTCCCCCGATAACATGGTCACGTAACTGCATAAAGCCCATATACACGCGCAGTACGACGAGAACACCACACGCCTGTGGTGGAGGAGCTCTTTAAGCGTAACAGTGTTCGCCCTTATCGCCCTCGCGCTTCTCTGCCTCAGACGCGTAAACTAGCTCCAGGTAGACGTGCTCCTTAAAGAGANTTCGCCCTTATCGCCCTCGCGCTTCTCTGCCTCAGACGCGTAAACTAGCTCCAGGTAGACGTGCTCCTTAAAGAGAGATTTCCAAAGTGCTCAGTTTACCATGAACAGCAATCACTTATTAGTTTAATTTTGATCTATATTTCGGTTACCCTATCTAGAAATACTAAAGAGGAAACAAATATGGTTTATAAACTGNTAGTTTAATTTTGATCTATATTTCGGTTACCCTATCTAGAAATACTAAAGAGGAAACAAATATGGTTTATAAACTGAGAACTAATTACTTTCCTTTCAACTTGAAAGGTTTATTTAGGATGTAGTTTAGAGCGCACGGCGGCTACTCGCGCCCGAGCGGTCACGGAGATTGTGCATGTCTGTCCGCAGGCTGCAGAAGGCACCGGCCTCGCCTTTATCGTCTTCACGCAGGCCATCGTCGAGCTGCCCGGCTCGCCCTTCTGGGCCGTCATATTCTTCCTAATGCTGCTGTCGCTCGGCATCGGCTCGCAGATCGGCATCATCGAGGGGATGCTGTGCACCCTCTTCGACATGGAGCTGCTGAAGAAAATTCCGAAGCAGCTGCTGACGGGTAAATCTACTGGGGAAGTCGGGAGGCGAAATTCCCGACACGCATGACGCTCCCGTTGCTCCCGACGGTCCGCCCTCATCTTCTACCCCC
>NQII01000284.1:444770-514090 GCA_002778355.1 Clitarchus hookeri | reverse complement strand
GAGCCCTAAGTCCCTTTCTGCTTCTCTGTCCCACGGCAGGAAGCTGATACTCATTTCATCCGCGTCGTTCTTCGAGAAGGTTTAAGGGTAAGCTTCACCCGCCATTCTGGATTATTTGCTTTTCTTGCTTAATTATATTTCAAAACTAGTGCATTTCAAAAGTACATCTATAGCGCACTAGCTATCGGCCTTGCCCTGCAGTACAAACATAAAAAACTGAAGTACGAAGTAATAAATGGGTTACAATATCGATTCTGCAAGATTTTAATAGAATTGATAGTGACAAATTTGTGTGTTCGTGGTTCAGTTTTTACATNTTACAATATCGATTCTGCAAGATTTTAATAGAATTGATAGTGACAAATTTGTGTGTTCGTGGTTCAGTTTTTACATTTGTACTGCAGAGTACAGAAATCGAAAATTGTCAAAAATGAACTAAGTTGTTTCCCTTTCGCCATATGTAAAATAGCACTGCCATGGATGGAACCACTCCCTTCATTAATGAGCCGATCAAATTTAATTGTTAAATTTCTAGGGAATTAAAATTGCAACCGCTGTGTTAATTCTTACACATATGTTACCATGTAAACAAAAAAAACATTCAATAAATTTAGTGTCCATAAATCAAAACAACACTTTTAAGATGACAAGACATGAAACTATTTATGCTATGTCGTCGCCATTTTTACTGGGAGCAAGTCACTCACTGTTAGTTAAAATGCATTAAGTTGGAGACAGGCAAATTGTTTTAACGGTTGATTTCAAATATCTGCCTATATTTAGTGGTATAAATAAAATATGCAGGCCACAGACGCCTAGCAGGTAGGCAACATTTGTATATAACAATCATGCATGTAGCGTAAATAGCAGGCGATTCGTATGCGTATCTTTTGACTAAACAAGATGGGTCTGATTTTGTGTGTTTTACGGATATCCATCACCCAACACTGGCTCTCGAACTGCCACATTAACTGTCAAAATACGCCGTAAAACATTAACGTGTAAGTTTATTTATTTTTGGTTTACCAAAAAAAAACAGTTTATTTCTGAATATACATATAACCAAGTTATATTTTTCGATTCAGTTGTGATATTTAAATAAAGTAAGGTAATTGTGTAGGCCTCTAAATCCAATTTACGACAGAATATTAAACAATATGTGAATATATTTTGTTATATTTCCACCCTTCTGCGAAGTATACAAAGTTTATTCTTTACGTAGGATCCAACACAATACGACTAAGAAATTTTCACAACTACATTAAATATGTTTAATGGAAATTGCAGTTCTCATTTACTTGCATGCTTAACCGTGGAGAGGTTTATTCTACTTAGGTTGGGAAGCTCAATGCTTTTAGTTTAGCAACTAAAATTTTTCGCCGCCAGGTAAGCGCTAGTGTCGCAAGTCTACCCTATTTTCTGTATTATATATGTTAAAAAACTGGATAATTGCAATAATCATAAGTCAAATGTAATATAAACTCTTAAAGTAAACTCTCTCTTTTATCATTCATATAAGCTTAACATTTTAATTAAAAGCTATCTTTTAGAACACTGTGCACCTAACGGCGGAAATTTTACCTGTGCCGAACTCTCCAATAAGGAAACTTGTTTTGTTTCTAACCTGAGTGGAATAAACAACCGTGGACAGCCAATGGTATACACTGTTCACGATAAACTGAGCACTTTTGAAAGCCCTGCTTAAGATCTACTTGTTAGTATATTCTGCTGCCATGTGTAAAATAAACATAGGCATCGGCCTGATCACTTTCATCATGCGCCAGTCTAAAGAAACTGAAATTATTATAACAGTTAATATTTTACAAATTTGCTAATTCTAGCACGTAGATGCATTTAAAAAAAACAGAGGGCAAGAGAAATAATTTCTGTTTTCACTAATGTTTTCATAACACTTTTAATTTAACGTTTAAGATATGGAACTACTTTCCTTCCATTGTTACTAACTTTACTGGGCGCATGCCACTCTGCAGATTGGGACAGTGGCATTATTAAAATGTTGATTTTAAAAGTGCTCACTTTATCGTGTTAAGAGTGACTGAAGAGATTTGGGCGGCTCTTAACAGCGAGGTCTTGCGAGCCGACAAGGGCGATTGAGGTGAGTATGGAGCAGCGCCGGAATGAAATGGCAGGGGGAACAGGGAGATCAGCGAGAAAACCCGCTGACCAGCGGCATCGTCCGGCACGATTTCCACAAGCTAAAATCAAGGGAGTGACCCGGCCGGGGATTGATCCCGGGCCGCCTTCGTAGGACGCGAGCAGGCCAACAAGGACAGACATTTTCTACCGTGTGGGGCGGCCGCCTTGAGCTAAGTATTCTGTGATTCCGTTATGTGAAATTTCCCACGGCAGATTCCTCTCGGCGCGTAGCGACGTCACATTGGTTCAACCGGGGTGACCCGTCGGCGGCACCTCGGGGGATTTCTCGCGANTCCACACTTTTTGAATCAAACCTTAAAGAAAAAATACGCATGGCATGTTTGGTTTTTCCCTAAATACATCACGGCGTTTTCACTTGTTTTAACATAAAAGTACCTTATTTTTGGTCAAATTGAACTTTTACTTTATCTATAAGTTATAATACTTAATTTATAGAGACCTGGAAAATTCCGCGTTTTTATTTGGCATCAGTGCTGCATGTACTCGAGCCGGCGTAGTTTCTTCACTGACTGCGGCGTAGTTGTGAAGTCGCCCCCTTTCTGACTTGACTGCACGTGATTTGACTACACGACTTTGAAGCATTTCTTTATTGCCGCAGAGTGACCCAGGGCATGTCAAATAAAACACGGTCCAATGACAAACTTATTGCAAAAGTACACGTGTTTGAAATTTAATGTTTCCCCCCAAATAATAACGCGAATTTTGCAGGTCTCCATTTATGATTTATACGGAAAAAAACAGGGTGGAAATATGTGTGTTGGTAGCTCCTAGTAATAAATAGTTCTAACGCAAAATTTCTTTACGCTTACATGCGCACGAATGCGGCGCCCCTCGTCGTTCCTCTGGCGTAATTTTCTAGACTTTAGTTAGGCTTTGTTCGCAGGAGGCGGAGTAATATCCTGGAAGTAGAACTTGAGCAGGGCTTCAAAAAAGTTGGAAGTAACCGTGAATGAACTAAGCCTCCCTATCGCACTGAGCCAGATTGGGGAGGAGAGATTTGGGCGGCTCTTTAATGGGGTCTTGCGAGCCGATGAGGGCGAAGCGAAGTGAGTGTGGAGCAGCACCGGAATGCAGGGGCGGGGAGAACTTGAGAACCCGAGAAAACCCGCCGACCAGTGGCATCTTCCGGCACGATCCCTGCGTGTGAAAATCCGGGAGCCACCCCGCTGGACATGGAACACGCCTCGCCTTGGTGGGAGGGGTGCCCTAGCCGCTACACAACCGCGGCCCCACGTCAGGCAAGAACTGCGTCCCTTAAGTAATTCTTAACAATTATTCATTTTCAGGAAGAAAATTTGCTGAGAAAGTGGCGCAGTGGTAACATACTAGACTCTGATTCAATTCCCGGTCCGGCAATTTGTATCAGTTTTCCGCGGTTTTCCCTAAATCACTCCATGCTAGTTTGGATTCTTCAACCATTCATTCCCTTCTACTAGTTTTATCGATTTTTGTCATTTATAATTACCTCGCTATTGAAGAGTTGTTAATCCCAACTTACCAACCAATAAAGTTCCGCATTTATTGGCCGTGACTATGCAAGGGAACTAACTCACATGTGATCCAATAGGAGGTAGGCAGTGTCAACATTGTTTCTGCAATATTAACTATTACTCGGAGCACATGTAACAAGTCCAATGCAACCGGCTAGTACTATCGTCCTTCTAAGATTATTATTTATCTTTTTAATCTCTTCCAGGTTCACACAAGACATCGAGGACATGACAGGTCACAGGCCAGGGCTGTACTGGCAAGTGACGTGGAGGTTTCTGGGACCGTTCGTCATGTTCATCATTCTGGCGTCGTCCGTGTTCTACATGATCATGAACAAGCCCGAGTACAAGGCCTGGGACAACAACAAGGTGGGCACATATTGTCTGCAAGTCGAACACTGAGATCGCGAACACGCTGATCATTTAGACTATGCATCAAGTTCCTGTCAGCTTTGGAATTCGAGGAGAAGGCTTTATAAGTTTTGACGTGAATACGTCTTTAAAGCAGACCGACACGAGTAGTAGGACGAAAACGGCGATGTAACGTTTGCAAGGTACTCCGTTCCGACACTAACTTCGCAACTATTAAACACGATTTAAATAGACGTGGTCTCGTTAGACCGGGACTACGACTGAGATGAGAGTATTAACTTAAGTTGGCACCGCGCATGCGCAAGGCGCGGGTGGGGGTCCGCGGCGACTGACGCCAAATGTTTGAGATGGGCGAAATCTTCCGGGCAGTATATCTCGCGACTCCTATGTGCAAGCACGCTGATTTTGGTGCCAAACGAAATATCTCTTTTAGATCTGCCGATTTTAGCCGTAAAAGTAAAGTATCCATTTAGTCACTTTCATTTCATTCCCATATTCCAAAGAAAATGTTACCCGATAACGCAGATGTATCCACGTAAAACCTACGGCCGTATCCTCAACACAGACACGGCTCGAACTTCTTCCACGTTAATTGTCTTAAAAACCACTGCGCATAACTGTTTTTAATGCGGAAGGCCGCGGTGGTGTAGTGACTAGACGAACACTCCCACCAATACCCATCATCTCAGCGAACCAGATTAGATTCGTGGCGTTGGCCATAGGTTTTTTTTTCCCCGGGAGACTCCGGTTTCGTACACAATTGTGCTGTATTCCGTTGATACTTCATCTCCACTTACGTCACCGCCATCTGCGTCAAAGACGGCAGCTCTTCACAGTTGCCACATTTCTCATTCTACTTTTTTTTTTTACGCGATAATGACACGGATTCACATCTCTAATTTTTCAGTTTTAACACCAGAGTTTTACACGACTAAAAATAAATGCAAGTAGCAGAATGATTGTTGACATGCTNAAATTTTTCAGTTTTAACACCAGAGTTTTACACGACTAAAAATAAATGCAAGTAGCAGAATGATTGTTGACATGCTTTACTTTTTTTCTATATTGCTCCTACCTCTCCCTAGGGCACACGACCAAATTGCAGTGATACATTTAATTAGGACAATGGGTTGTCCATCTTAACCGGTCATGTAGGGAAATCAAGGGCGTTCATGTTTACCGATCGGAGCAGGATGTAATGTAAGGACGGGGNGGAGAGAATTGGGATTTTGTTTACAACACAACCTGAATTTAAGTGACTCGGCAAATATTCATACTAATCTGCAAGTTGTTCTCACGTTCAGGCGCTAGTTGAAGCCACCTGCCTTCCCGGAGAGACAGACTTGTCACGCTACCCAGCCCGAAGGATGGTTAAGAAGCAATGGCGAATCAGTGCTGGAATGAAGAGACAAAGGGGAACGGAAGTACTGCGAGAAAATCCACACACACACTGGCAATTATCGTCACGCGCATGAGGATCCCCGTCTCAAAATCCCCCCCCCTCCCCCCAAACTCACACCGGGACCTGCGAACTAACTTGGGGCCCGAATGGTTACCAGAACATCTGACAATGGCGTTTTCCACGTTTTAGCTGGTCGTTAAATCTTCAGTGGCGTATAAAGTCCCTTGAACACCGAGTAACCTGCAATGAAATGAGCCCTTCTCACAAATATTATCCTAAGTGCGTTAAAAGCATTACCTATACAGTCAATAAAAAAAACTGTACTGTTTTTATTGTCAAAAATCTTAGTATGCTTTTTCCGATTTTTGGAGTATGTCGATAGGATAAACTGGCGACGACTCACAAGCTAAAATGAAAGTCTAAAATTGCGCCTAAAAACAGATTTACACCTGCACACATTTCAGCAATTTGATGACTTTAGTTAATTATTTTCTCTAGCAGCCTGAGCTACGGTACCACAATGGAGGATGTGAAGTAACCAAATACATTGCGTCACGCAACGTTGCCATAAAGAGGAAGTATGATATAGTAAGACGCAATTTTGTCGCTAGTTTTTCCATCTTCATTTCCGTTCAAAAATAAAGTGCCGTGGGTGTGAATTTTGGGTGATTCTGTATACATTTCACAAATTAGTTCCAGTTTGCTTTGTTAATCTTGGTAGAAATGCATTTTAAACTTAACTCAGTTTAGTTAGGTATCCTGTAGTAAAGGCATTGGAAACGTTCCGCAGCGCGCCAATTCCAGAAACATAAAATCGGGATCAGAATTTAGACTACTTAATATTTCGATGGGGTCTGTTTTATTGGCTATACATATTCATAAACAAACCCGTCGCATACAGCAATGCTGATACGATGTATAGTTTTCGAATAAAAAATTGTTCAATGTTTTTTCAAACAATAACGTAATGAAACCACAAGATTAGCAAGTACACATGCAAAAATATTTGTTTTAAAATTCAAAATTTTTAAATGTAAAATTTATAAATAAAATTCAAAAAATGCTTAGTTTTAACCGAATTGCATTTTTTTAAAACTGCCATTGGGAAATCTTGTGTAAAAAAAGTATTATCTTAAAGTTACATAAATTTTCATATTGTATATTTTGCGATAAAATTCTGTTAATTTTAAGACAATTATTTTGGCATATTTAGTAATATTGCTTATAAACCTACATACTTTTACACACATTTTTTGCCGGACGTTGGCAATTTTTATGATACTGATGTGATAGTTAACCAGCATTCAAATATTTTGTCAATAAATCCAACCCCATCAAAATATTAAGTAGTGCAAAATTATGTTCTTGAATTTGTGTTTCACGAATTCGTACACGGCAAGAGCTTTCCATAGACGGATACGAAATCTTGTCACCCAAACGGCATATTTTAATGGATACTAGCTAGTGTCCACGGTCGTAAATCGCGAATGTTGGTATTTCAGGGAGAAACCGTGGCGACGCCGTACCCAGACTGGGTGATGGCTATAGCTGCAGCCATGATCACTGCTGGCGTTCTGCCAATCCTCATCGTGTTCCTGCTGAGGAGGTTCCAGTGCTTGAAGCTGGACGTCAACATCCACCAAGGCTCCATCAGGCGGATCGACACGACCGTCTCAACCAAACAGATGATGGCAGACGTCGATGTAAGTGCGCCTTTTAACTTGCGGCTTCCCACGCATCTTATTAAGTATTATATTTTATCGTTTACGTGTTCTGAATAAAAGTAAACCACTTGTACTATCTACAGTTATGATATCATCTTTTGGGCAGACTGTGTAGAAGTCACGCTATTAGAAAGATTTTTTTTCCTCCCCGCTGGCAAGATAAGAAATTCTCAGTAAAAGATAACAGCGTAAACTTCCTTGTGATAAGTAACGGCGTGCGAGTACGTAACTGTTCTGCTTTGATAATCCTTACACCAAGAAAATATGAGTAACAATATAAAAATATAGTTTAACGGCTTTGCCTACCAAGCCGGCAGTCGCGAACTTCAAATGGCGAATCAACGTTAAAAGGAAAATTCCTTCTCATTGCGTCCATTTTAAAAGGTAACTTTTTCAAACGAAAAGTATTTTACGTGAGATTTTTTAAGTAATGTTGCTACGTTAAGACATCTTGCCGATTGTTTTGTTTAATATATTTGTTTCTAAAGAATAGTAAAAAAAATTTACATAAAACAAAAAAAAAATGTTTTTTTTTTTTAATATAATTTTATGGAGCAATATTCTAAGCAATTCGTGTCAAAATGTTTCTTGTTTGAAATAGTTATCTTTAAAATGGACGCAATGAGAAGGAGTTTCGTTTAACGTTGATTCCGCATCTGAAGTTTGTGGCTGCCGGGTTGGTGGGCGTGGGCGTTAAACGAGTATGCAACACAATTTTGAAGGTCAATTCTACGGAAGTACTTACATAATAAAACCGAGATTGTATACAATGCTTCTAAAGCATCAGTGCAAGATTACTTAAAACCACGTAAAGCTTATTAATGTTCTTACAATAAATATCTATATCCCAGCAGAACGAGTCAAAATACTGCCAAAGTTACGTTTTTCGTGTGTTGATTTAATTCAACCTTATGTTATTAACAGAGGAAACTATTCATATTTACCGCATGACTTGTTACTTTCACCGATAATTATACTTTTTGCTCACTGTACAATTTTTACATTTAAGTCTGACGTTATGGGAATGTTTCAAAAACATAACAAATTAAAATTTTACGTAATTCAGATTACATATCCAGATAGAAAATTCATTAACAATGGAAAAAGTAATGAGTAAATACGTTTTTCAATGCGATGTTCTTGGTGAATATCGTATACGCATTGGTAATTTCTGCTTTTTATCAAAAATAGGAGTATTGTTTTAATATAATAGAGGAAAACTGTATTAAGTAACACTATTTTCAATGCCAAAAAAATTGGTTTCAATTTTGTATTAAAATAGATGTAGCTTTCAGTTTACATAAAACGCACACGTCACTTTACTTTTATTGTAACAACATGACGATTTTAATTTACAAGAGACAAGAGTTCCCGATTAAATAATATTTGTGGAAATTGACATTTAAAATATACCTCTTGTGTAATGTTTTTATGTTGGCAAGACAGTTTTTGTACGGGTTACACAGTCATTCTTTTGAGTGTTAATGTTACACTCTGTAATATGCATATACATATGAGGAACTGTGTTACATCATAATTTTGAGAGTGAGGTGTAGTACTATCTCACGACTAACCATAAGATTATCCACAATTGTCACAGAAACTCAAAGTTTAAGCCGTAATATTATTTTGAAAATACGTAATTTTTTTTAAAATGTATGTAATTTATTTTGATGTAAATTCAGAAAGTGAATTTTGGACTATAATGCATTTTCATTGTATTTGCTATGTAAACGAGTGTTTTTTTCCAGATGAAATCTGATTAATGCAGGGTCGAGATCTATTGGTTGGCGTTGTGTAAAACAATTTATTTTGATGTATACGCATGTTTTACATGTATTTATATCATTTTAGCTGTAAGCCATCAAATGGACATGCATCAGTGCTGAAGTCATTTGAGATTCTTCTTAAGACGGATAAGAAGACGGGCCCATGTGAGTGGGGAACTTCCATGGTTTCTCAACCTCCCGAAATTTTTATTCCTGCTCGCATGATATTGTGGTAGAATTATTTTGCCATCCCATGCTACTTATATTTTCTTTGTATTAGATCCTTTTGTTTTTGCATGTGATTCCATGAATGCGTAGGGCTGGAAACTGCGACCCGAGCATGAATGTCTAGGAATGTGTTCTGTCCAGCAATCATCACTGCTACAAGTTGGGTTCTTAACTGAAAGCTAAATGAAAACGCTTCGGTTAATTTCCTAGTTTGCTTACACCATTTAAACAGAATCCACATATCAATGACAAGCCGAAATGGTCACTATTACATTACTCGGTATAATAATTGTAACTATTAATAAGAGTACAATAAATATTATCATTAACTCCAAATTGTAGAACAAATTCAATTTAACACCTGATGCACTACAATAATCAGCACAGAGGCCTGTCTCATTGGACTCTTGGATTGAATGCAGTCTCAATTATTTACTATCTCACCCCTCCCAATTACAACCACATGCGAGTATTTAACCAATGACTTCAAGTTGCGCTCCCGAGCCCGTGGGCTGAAAATTTGCCATTTTGATGAACGGCATTACCATAAAGCCTTCCAGATGCTCTCAATATGTTTTTCCCACTTTCCGCATTTCCAACACAAACGAAGACGTCCGGATGCTCCTGGGTTATCAGTGCTGTCGACGCCTTTCTTTAAACAGCCATCCTGATGCTGTGACAGTCTTGGGTACGTCCTTCGTGCGAGTCTAATAGTTCTAAATCACTTATCCGACTTAAGGCTGTTTCCTCCCCTGAAATTTCATGTTTATTTTCTATAGTGTTTTTTATTCTGATCGCTTTCAAGCATGGCAGCTTGCGGATTTGCGACGAGTAGTGTTCAGCGACGAATCACGGTTCTGTCTGGATACCGACGACCACCAAATTTAAGTCGGGAGACACTATTACCAGTACCGTCATCCACGCTTTGTTATAGCGCACCACACCGCCCCAACGAGAGATGGCATGGTGTGGAGTGCCATTTCCTTAAGATTCCCCGCACCCCCAGTGGTGGTAATTGAAGGATCCCTGACGGCACGGCGATACTTCCAGGAAATTCTGCGATCAAGTGCGATTCCCCCTTCCTGGTGCAGCTTTACAACCCCATATCCCAGCAGGATAATGCTCGGCTTCACACAGCACGGGTATCTCTGGCCTGTCTTCGTGACGTCAACATGCTTCCTTGGTCAGCAAAGTCACCAGGGCTCTCGCCCATCGAGAACGTTTGGGACCAGATTGGACGGCAACTTCGGCAAGCGGCAACTACGGCGGATTTATTTGAAGGGTCAGTTGCGCCAGCTGTGGCAGGATCTTCCTCAGGAGAACATCCGACGTCTGTATGACTCCATGCCCGACCGTATCGCCGCCCGTCTCCGTACTACGGGTGGTCCAACACCATAATAAATGCATCCTGCAGGTGTTGGTCTCTTGCAATACATGCTTGACGTGGTATAATATTGTGATGTCTTATGTATACATACTAACATGTCCTGTGTCTGCACCCACTTACAAACTTCCGCGGTGGCACCTTCAGGGTAATCGTATGTTTTGCAAATTAGTGTAGTTCCATGTCGTAACGTTGAATTAAAATTGTTCGGTATGCATCCGTGAATACTGAAATTATTCCTTTTGTTTTCTGTTTTTTATTGCACATAAGTGTAATAATTAGCTAATGTGTCAAATATTTACGTTTCTAATAATTCCATGGTTTCACTTGACCGACGCATTAAGAGAGATACCAGGCCCATTGCAAAGTTAATTTTACGTATGATGGAACAATGCGCAATGTGCATAAAGTAGAACGTGAGCAGGGCCTTAGTCACTACAGCCTAAAGTAGTATTCGTTTTCGTTAAATTTCTCGAGTATGCACCAGTGCTCTGCAGGTGAAGATGGTATTGATCGTTGTGCAAATGTCATCCTCACCGTCACTCCCTAATCTCGCGCATGGATGACAATTTCCCGCGTCGCTCGGATTTCAGTCCGCCAGGCGTGCTATTGCATTTCCGACAGCGCAGGCGTGCGCAGACGTCATCAGAATGCGCACGAAGTTAAGGCCCCTGCCTACCGGCTGGCAGCTGCGAAGTTTAAATAGGAAATCCCATGCTAAGAAAATTTCCCCTCAGTGCATTAATTTTAAAGATGGGCGTTTCAAACAAAATTCATTCTTCGCGAATTTTTAAGGAGAAGATCCCTACGAGCGTATATTTTTAATATAGATAGGCAGTATGTACTTTATGGAGGAAAACCAAATTTTAAAAATTCCTTGCACACAGCCTGTACATGTTATGGAAATATCTCCGCTGTAGGGAACTACTACTAAAAAATTCATGAAGAATGCAGTTTGAAACGCCTATCTTTAAAATTAACGCACTGTGGCGAAATTTCCGTAACATGGGATTTCCCATGTTAAGCGCGCAGCCAGCAGGCAGCGCGCTTAAAGAATCCCCGATGGCCACATAAAAATAGGGGTCGATTTTTCCTCCGGGAAATTTCATTTTAATTTTTAAAATTGTGATAGTGACGCAAAAGTTGTGCAAAATAACGACATTATAAGAAGACCTTATTTCGCATTATTTCCTAAAATATCTATCGAAAAGTTGATCGTGCAAGTATAATTTTTTATAAATTTGAAAAGTGAAATGAATCAATTAATACAATCTCAAATTAATATTGATTTCCACTCCTCAGAATGTTTCAGACCAGCGTGCTCTTAGGAGTGCTGATATTCCAGAATACATGAATCCCGAAGACAATTTACTGGTCATTAGGGTCACCCTGCACCCCCGAGCGCACGCCTATGCTCCGGAGTCCGAGAGTGTATGCTAGAGTGGCAACTCCACTGCCCCAGTAATCGCCCCTCCCCCAACCACAACATTTATAACTATGCACAGTAAACATTTTTTATAGGCTTTACAAATTATTTCGGGAATAGTTACGTAATTCTTTTTGTACCACTACAGGTGAAATGTTTTTTTTTTACAACACAATGTTTTATGGAACATGCAAAGTTAATGGAGTATCATCATGTTCATAATAAAAATGAAGTCCACAGAGTTCGTCTATTAAAAAAACATTATTTTATTTACTCCTCAGCAACACGTAATAATTTTAGTTTTCTAGAAATATTCTTGGTAAAAAAAAGTTTCAAAAAATATTTTGTAAACAATTTTTTTTCTTTACTGTGTTGGGGAAGAACTTCGTGAGTTCGTCGTCACACGCCCTGTTAAAGACATGCATTCATCACACCAGTAACCTATAATGCAATTCGCCTGGTTTTTTTTTTTTGTTTCTAAAAGCGTATGTTATCCTTCCGCGCCCAAGGTTACATGTAATCGACCTCATGTATTTCGCATATGGGTCAATGTGTCCACGTGCAAAATTAATTTCGCCCTGCCGGAAGTTTTTACGATGAAACGAGATGGACATAAAGGACTTATAAATTATCAAAAATGTCATCCGACATCGACAAGTCCGCTATTTTCCTCGTTACAAAAATTGTGCTGAAGACTTGACCGAGACTTCATCCTGGACGAGAGTAGTTGAGAGGTTAACGAACTTACCATTACCGTCGTTGATACTCCTGGCTGTCTATGGCAGTTAATACAATTATTCTTACGTTACTGTTTGTGGACTTCGCACATTTGATGACACGCGGATGTAAGTGGGGCAGCAATAATGCATGCTGAACGTAGATGTATTATTCAATATTCTAACCCAGAACTCTAGCTGGAAACTACATCAAGGAAGTGTGAAGGTCCGTTCCCGGGGTCGGAATACGATTTTTAGTCATGTCCGAAATTTTATTGGACTTAATTTGTACTTAACATTAAGCCTACATGAATCTCATCCTTTCTTTTTTCACAGTAAAATGTCGAGACTGTACTAACATGTAAAAAAAATATTAAAGTGAAAGTGAAGTAAAAAAAGACCTCACCACTCATAGTTAAATCGAAACTTTTACACTTATCATATGCCTACACTTTAGTATTCTCATAAAGAAAAAACTGATATATTACATTAGCCACAGCTGATAAAAATTGTTTCAAAACCTTTAATCAACTGAACGTTACGATAGTAATGATTCAGTATTGTAACAGATTTTATCGCATTTTTCGATTTCAGTCGAGTCAGATGCTTTACTGCCATCAACTGACGACCGAGCTGAGCAATATTGTTTCAGTCTGGCCTGATAATGTTCAGGGAAACTTTCAATCGGGAATCTTCAGCTCGCTAAATACTTTAATCCGCATTGAGATGTTTTCTGAGCGGTGTATATGATCGAAGGCTTGTTGGCTGTTGAGAAGTATATTGACAGTTTGCAACAACTCTACCGCACGCTTTGGGTGGAGGATTAACGAACGAATAACCGCTTAAGTTGTTAAGAACCCATATTAAGAGCAAGTATCAACCTTTAAAATTGTTGATACCCTGACTAAAAAAATGTTAGTAAACATTTAAGAGAAAATACCAATACACCTCGTAACACTAAAATGTGCATGCTTTCGTGAATGATCCCTGCAGTTCAAACTGATCATACCATCCAACTTGGATTTATACATTTTTAGTCACAAGTAACATTCAAAAAGGTCTAGATACATTTTTCTCATGACAAATCATACATAAAAACTTTTCCAAGTTTTGTCAAGTTAATACAGCCACACTACCTTGTTTAATTTTTAACTATGAACTACCAAGAAGAATTTTTTTTTTGCGGGCGTAATAATCAACCAATGCCCTCTTTATAAAATGGGCAAAAACGTCCTATGCCTTGTTGATCCCTAAAATAAAATTATAAATACGCGATGAAGTTTGTGGCGGAAATTCTATAAATCCAAAATGGAAGAGGCTGATCCCCCATAAGAAATGGAGTTTTTTTAATTCCAATGTATGTGCCATGCAATAGAGCCCTTCTGTGTTTTTATCATTTTTTCACATCAACAGATTTATTTTCTAGTTTTAGCTCCTAATTGTGGTGCCAGGAGGCATGCAGTATGCTCTGCGAGGAGTCCTCAAATTTTAGTTCTGCGAGCATGGAATGTTTATGCGATATTGCTGACGTAAAAAAAAGCGCTGCTACTTATTTTACTTACAGTGTGTGATGAATACGTTACAAAGAACAGTGTTAGGAATTGTGCACGCGATGCACCGAACAATCAAACACCTTTACTTGTGCAGCTTTTTATCATGACAGTACTGCGTTCATTGCGAGTAAGACGAGTAGAATACAAAACTGAGTTCGGGTACAAGGGGATGGGGAACCGGAGCCGTAGCCGACCGACCACAGTGTTGTGTGTACCAGGCCGCCATATTGAATCCGGGTGACCTTGACCGTCAAAATATCTCTCTTTCTACCCCGAAATCACTACAAAAACCAATGATTTTTACCCCAAAATTTCCAAAAGGTGATAATTTTCCACGTGTGTCCTAAGATCAACGAAGCGGATTCGAGGTTCTTCGATACCATTCCACCAAAATGTGACAAAATCAGCAACTTCGTGTCTAGTTCCACCGACAATGACCAAGGCGGACTTCAGACACTTCGATACACGAGTAAAAAAATCTTCGAAAGGTTCCGAGCGAAGCCCAGCAGTTCAAGAGGAACGTCGGCAATATTAGTTTACATTATAGACCCCAACCACCTTATTTGATATCCGTGACCATGACCTTGGTATGACAAACACAAAATCATGAAAAATAACAAAATCGTAAAAAATAGGGGGATAAAAGCCGCCATTTAGGATTTCCATGGCCTTGACATTGACCTAGAGTCTCCTTGACCCCCAGGTAATCCTGAAGTCGAAAAACCTTAAAGAAACTAAAAAATTAGTTTAAAAAAAAATCTGGGAGAAAATATTGTAATTTCTTCTACAATTTTTTTAAAATTATTTAAACAAATTTTTAGAATTTTTTTTTCGACTTTATGGTGACCTGTGGTCAAATTCAAAGAAACTCGGGTCAATGTCAAGATAATGTAAATCCAACATGGCGGTTTAAATTATTCGTGTAGTTTTCCCTTATTTTTTTTTTTCAATTTTTGTAATTTTTCTTGATATTTTTGGGTTTAAAGTTATTTCAAGGACAAGACCATGGATATTAAAAAATGTGGTTGGGGTCTATAATGTAAACAAATATGGCCGACGTTCCAGCAGACCAGCTGAGTGAGCTTGGCTGGGAACCTTCAGTCCACCTTGCTGATATGATGATTTTTTGAATTTTGCTTCGAAGAGTTGAGTCCGCCATAATCATTTTCAGTGAAACTAGCCACCAAGTTGGTGATTTTGCAAATTTTGGTGGGATCATATCCAAAATCCTCTAATCCGTTTCGTTGATTTAAAAATAAGAGTAAAAAAAATTTCCAAGTTTCTTTTAGAAATTGTTTGGCGGGGAGGGAGTGGAAGTCTATTATGGGGTAAAATTTTCTGTTCCTGAAGTGATTTTAAGGGGAAAACGAGATACTTAGACGGTCACAATGTCAAGGTCACCCAGGTCCAAGATGGCGGCCGGGTTACGCCACGACGGCTACAGCTCCAGTCCCTTTGTGCCTGGACCTTCTCTTGTAATCTACTAACACGAGCGGCAAATTCGTACTGTAGAAAAATACAGCAGTGAGTTACTGCCACCACTTTTAAGCGAAAATTTTTAATGACCTTAGTGCAGCAACATTAAGTAAAATTTCAAATTTTTTTAAAATAAAATTTTGGGTAAGTAATTTAAAGATAAAGTGCAATTTCAATTTCCGAGTATTCTGTTTCTCATATGAATGAAGATTAGCACGACTGCAGCAACTTAACTTTCAGCAAGAGGCACTAATGCATCATATGATAGAAAAGGAATTCTTTCATAATGTGCATTATTTCAGTCTATCACTGCTTCCATTGTAACGCATCTGTCACGACATTTTTACAAGTTACATGTGTCTTATTTGCAGCTAGTGTTGTGGCATACGGATATAGTTAGCTAAATAAGTTACAACAGTTAGTTATGTTAATAGAGGTAGTCGATGTATCCAAGTTTTCGAATGTATGCATTTTATAGGAAATATTTTTTAAGAGGGAAAATCATATCATCTGTATTTGTCCATGGCAATTATGTAACACTTAAGGTGTTTAATTATAAGTAAATTCAATACATGTCTTACTGAATCTTAAAATTTTTTATTTAAGTTTTTTTACATTTGATTGAACTTGTGAATATACATTACTTTAATGATTTAGAATTAAATTATTTGAAATTACTTCATATGAAACATTTATGTTTCTTTCTAAGGAGTGGAAAGCACAGAAGTATTGCATCATTGACTGATCGATACACTACTGGACATGTAAATTGCTACAATCATAAGGTGGCATCCATTTGCAATAAAATCAAGACCAAGAAAACGGTACCAATCGCGCAATGCAAATGGTTAAAGTGACGTTGCAGGAGTGTCACTGCAACACTTAATATTGGCAACACGAGCCCCTATATCAAGTGCTTAAAAATTCCGTCGACAGGCCGGAAAGGTCTGCATGTTAAGAGGCGGATCAGTAAGCCACGTAATCGTGATCGTGAATAATATCACCAACCAGACCCACATTAACGGGGTCATATGGTTGGACTGCATGAAGCCGGATCGGATGGTCTGCTCATCGTATAGCCATGCATCTTGGTCGTGCAGTCACCACTGTAACACGGCGTGTGCAGGCGTGGATACGTACAGGTCGTGCGACACGTAGTGTAGGTACTGGTCCTGCCAGAGGCTTTGCAGACAGAGAACATTGTCATACCCGCTGACGTGCAGGAGTAGAAAGTGACACCTTAGAGAGATCCTGCAGTCTGTGGGGCCTGCCCTGCATTTTACAGCCTCCTCAAGAACCACTATGCCGTTTGCCTTTGATCCCTCGGTATTGTGTGACACCACGTCATGGTGCCAGAAGCGTATTGATGTAGAGACCTGAAAAATTCGCAGATTCATTTCGGGACAAGCTAGAATTCGAAACACGTGTGTTAACAAAAACTTCAGCCTTTGGTTCACACGGTGTTTGGCACCTCCTGGAGAAGGCTGGTCCAATCGTCACCTTCTACTCTGACAGCAGACAACCGATGTGCAGTTGACAACGGAATATTTGTATATAAGACTGGAGAGTCTAGTCTGCAGGTCATTTAACTCGCGAATTTTTCTTGTCTCTACGTATTGGACAGAGGAATGGTGGTACATAACATTGTGTTCTCAGATGAGCCCCGCTTCAGTCTTAATGCAAATGATGATCGCAGCAGGGTTTGGCGTCGCAGTGGGCAATGCAACGATCCTAAACAGATTCGTGAATGCCATACGTCCCGGACACCGGGTGTTATGGTATTTGGTGCCCATCAGTTATGACTGTCACATCTCGTGATGACTGTCACATCTCGTGGTTGAAGGCACGGAGACAGCACATATATTATCACCGAGGTTCTACGGCCCGATTTCTCGCAGTTTTTGCGCAGGAAACCCAACGCTATCAAGCAGCACGTTAATGTTCGTTCCTATACAGCTCGCATCTCCCAAAAGGCTCTATAAGATGTGGACGCCATTTCCTGGCCTGCCAGGTCTCCAGATGTCCTCTTTTGAACATGTGTGGAATATGGTGCGGCGATGTTTGCATTACCGGCAACCATCTGTCCAAACATTGGCTTATCTAAGTGTGCAGTTGCAGGAAGCATGGTGGCATGTGCCTCACTACAATATCCGCCACCTATGCGATGGAGTATCTCGTCGCAACGTTGCCTTTATACCAGCGAGAAGAGGCTCTATTCCATATTGAACGCGAGCTTTGTGGATACTAAACAGGCCCTCTGCATGAAAGACTCATTTGTAACATCATCTATCAGCTTGTGATGGTTTAACAAAGTTTCACATAAGGCAAGAGAGTGTAGCCATTTCCATGTCCAGCAGAGTATAATAGTGCCTTGAGTGATAGCCCCATCTACATTTATGCTTTTCCAATTCATAACCATAGTTCATTGTCCCGGATATTTATTTGTGTGGATTTTTTATTTACATATATGACTCATATAAATATACCCATTCTCATTAATATCAATCACACAGTTAAAATGGTCTGAGATCGGGACTAACCGAGTCTGATTTCAGGTCCGGCCATCCTAATTTCGGGTTTCCATGTTTTTCCACAATCGTTCCAGGCGAATGCTGATGGTTCCTTTATACAATTCCTATGCAGAAGATCCCACAGTAAACAAGTCAGGAATTGAGACAGCCATATTTTCTTTTTAACTTTGTAGTTCCTGCTACATATCTTTGGAACAATAACAGAGTATATTTGGAATAATATACAGCAGGCATGCACGTACACCATAAGATGTCACACTAAACGCCAAATGCACAACTATGCCTATGCCTAACCCTGTAAACATCTCATGCTGTAAGCAGATAACTATACGCTTCGGCTTGCTTAGCCACTCGACCCTGGTGGTGGTAATTGTGGTGGTGATAGCGATGGCGATGATGGTGATTTTTATGGTGACGATAGTAGTGATAAAATACTACAAAATAGATAAGATAACACAGATGACAGAATATATTTTGTTAATATTGATGATAATTTATTATAATTGGGCACCAATGGCATAGTGAGGCGTGACTGAGACGTAGAGGGAATTAGAGGTAAGTGTGTGCATGCCAGCTTCGCAGTTACTAGTTGCAGAGTCCCGATATAGAACTGCGTTTCGCTTTTATAAATGTCGTAACCACGAGGTCGCGCCCAGTGTCAACTCATTGTTCACATAAATACGTATTTTGAAATTCTAGTACTCTTAATCTGACCGAGTTTCAACACAAATAGGATTTATAAGAAAACTTAAATATACTTTCTTACAATACCAAACGTAAATACCGGCGCCTCTGTATTGAACACGTGATTTTTGACAGTCGCGTGGTCAAATTGGCGAGCTGTTGTTGACGCATGCAGAAATAAATAAAAAACTAATCAGTGAGTCCGCCTTGACGTGGAGTGTGTGTTGCAGCTGGACGAGTACCAGGACCTGCCGCAGGACTGCTCGGACGTCTGCGACGACGACGAAGACGACGACGACGGCAGTCGGCGCGGCGACGGGAGGAACTCTGCGGCGGCCGGCAAGCTCTTCCGCATGCAGATCCTGGAGGACTGAGCGCGCCGCGGAGCTGCCAACCTCTGAGCTACACTCGCCGTCCGGATGCCCGCTCCAGTGTCGCCAACCCGAGTTTACGAAATGGACGCCTGGCGCGTTCCCCAACGCAATAAAAATATAAGTTAAATGAAAAAAAAAACTGATTATAAACAATATAATTTATCTTCATCCCGGTTAATTGAACACATTTGAAAGCACGTGTATTTCAACGGAAAAGCCGGCCTGCAAACCTACAGCTGCACTGCCGAGGAGGTACGAAAAACAGTTCTAGTAGCAAAACAACAGCGTACCATGGACTCAAACTGTACAACCTCAAAAAAGATGTCTGTATCCATGCAATGTAAGTTACTATCTGTACGCAACATCTCGAATTAGTTCACCGATTATCCACGAGATAGCACCTTCACCGCTACTGAAATGATACCGGACAAATGCAACCACTGCTGTTTCTTCTGAATTACTCTTTTATGGCCAAACTATAAATAAGCGTTGACAATGCGTTGCTTTAATATTATTTCTTCTAAAAATAACGTTCTGAACAGTTTTATTCCTCTTCTGGAAAGTTTCTAAAAATGTCACGTCTTCACTACGGGCGGATGAATGCAGGTAATTAGGACAGCAGCAGAAGAATACACAGCAGGCAGAAATAAAGAAATGACTCTTAGGCTTTCAAAAGTGTTCGGGTTAGCTGGGAACGGACAATTGAGTGGATGTGTGTCACTTCTGCAGGCGGAACGCTCCTGGTCACAATCACGACCACTCCACCCGAGTGATTTCTATTTGTCTGTGCTCGGCGCAGAACACGCGCGTTTCGCTTGTTTCCTGTAGTGGAGACCGGCTTCCAACTGCACCGAGCGCGCCGCGCAGCCAAGTGCGCACTCGCGTGAAGATACTAAAGTAATTAAGATAGTTTTGTAACAACGCCGGTCGCTACGAGCCTTTTTCCACGGGCACACAGCTCAAGTTACAGAAGCCACCCAAGTGTGAACATGCGTAAAGGCTGTTCACGATAAAGTGAGCACTTTTGAAATCAACCCCAGGAAAATGTCGCTGCCTTTGTCCGCGGACATTTTTAACGGGCACGCCGAGTGGCACGCAGCCAGCGAGGTAGGTAAATACGGAGGGAAAGTAGTTCCACATCTTGACGTTGAGTTAAAAGTCTCAGGTGAACATTCGTTAATACCGAAATTTTTTCTTTCGTTTCCGGTTTTTAAAGCATAAAAATGTAATAACGATAAGCGAATTTGGGAAATATTTACATTCCGAACTATTTAACAGTTTCACTCGACCGACGCATGAATTATGTGATGAGGCCCGTGGCAATGGTAAATTTACATAAAGTGGAAGAATACACAACGTGCCTACAAGTAGATCTGAAGCAGGGATTTCAAAAGTTCTCAGTTTATCGTGAACAGCCTACAGTTGTTACGAAACTGTAGAGCACTTGTATTGCTTGGTAAACAAATCTTTTAGACACTTATTATGCTTTCTTTAATAGGAGAGGGATAGACGCCATCTTTGATTTATATATTTGTTCCATAATGTTTCTAATTTATTTTCGAAAAATTAAATATGTTAAGTACACAAAACTTATTCTAAAATTTTTCACAAGAACTTTTTGACTGTTAGTGACAGTATAATATATTACGAAGAAATTATATGGCATAATTAATATCTCGCTCATAATAATCCATGTGGTAAATTAATAAAATCAGTGCCTCTATGAATTTCAGGCAATCGACAGAAACATTTACAATTGAAACCGCAAAATATTTAATAATAAATTGTACACGAATTTCATTTCTCGAAAATCGATAAATCTAAGATGGCATCGATCTCATTCCCTTGAGGCTGTCCACAAGGCACTCGTGTCCTGTAAAATTTATTTTTAGTACGGAGTTTGAGGCAGTGTTCCGATCGACCATTTAGTGTATCAGTATCTTAGTATTTAGCAGCATTCAATTCGAACGCCATCTTTAGCTACTTGTTAAAATATGGTTGCGATTTGGTAATTTGGCATTTTTTGCAAGCTTCGTTAAATGCTAAAAACTAAATACTGGAATACCAAATAAATCAACATTTTAGTTGACTAATTCAGGCCATGTGACCTTTCAGTAAACTAAAAGGGCCAATTCGAACACAGCCTCAGTCCAATCGTGAATTTCCATTTACTAAATAACTTTTAATTAATTTTATCCTGAGAATTGCAAAACTGTGTGTTATTCAAACAGTTTAGTTAAAGAGTAATTAATAGCAATTTTTTTTTTACTTTCTTGTAAAACTGATATAATTACAGTAGTATACACAAATAGTCTTAAATAAAATAGTTCACAAACTGAGAAAACAGCATGCTGTTGAATAAGTGAGCAGTATTATACATTAGACGTTCGTAATATAAAATAATATTTTTGACAATAAGATATAATTAAAAGTAAAATCAAATGAATCTCTTAATAAAATATTGGCGAGATAAATTAGTGTTTACGTGCATACTAGTCAATTCTATGTAAATTCTGTTATTGTGTTGTAACTGAATTTTTTATATCTTTTTGGTGCAAATAAATAACTGTGTGAACCATACAATTAATTACCTCTCCAAATATTAATTGCAACTAAGTGAAATAAAATACCCGGCAACTGCGAAGGACAACCTGGTTTGAATACAGTTTGCAGTGTTATACTTTAGGATTGCAACATTAATTCGATCAATGACTGGAATTCAGATCAATAGTGTGCGCAAAAACAAGTTACGTCCGTTGAAAGCAGAGTTACGCCAGAACAATGCTGTACGCTCGAACATTGCAGTGAAGAATGACGGTATCTGAAAATGAAGCATATCGAAGGTTGCGAGGTAAATCGCAAGTTGCTATGGCGAGTGCTTGGGGTTCGCGCAACTGTTTGTCTTTACGATACCGATTAATATCACGTATTAACTTGCATCACTCGAGTTTGTGTTATTTAAATTCCCATTTAGTATCGTACCGCTGCTGTTTGTCCAGAGTGTGTAATCTAGTGATCACGGCTAGTGTTTCAATTTCATGTCTGTATTAAAACGGGATTACCTACTCTAAAAACGTACCGCGGACAAAACGAACCATGCTTTGATGCTTCTCAAGAGACGAAGCCACTCAATAAGGAAAAAAAGAGCATTTTCTAGGTGTTTGCTAATAAAAGGCCACAGTAAAGTTTTATAAATTATTTAACTCAGTTCTCAATACATAGTAAATGAAAGCAATAAATTACACATGTTTTATGTTCTTATACTGCTAAATTAAATTAATTTTGCACACATGTTTGCTTTTAAGTAAAAAAACATTTTGCGTTGGCTATACTGAATAAAGAGGCAGTTCTAGCAGACTTCATTCCATTCTAAGTACTTGTAGAAAGAGAAAAAAAAAATAAACATATGCCGTTTTAGATTTACTAGAGCTTATCTCAGAAATGACACCAGCCCATAGAACGAAGTTTTAGGGCACTGTTCATGTTAACCGCAAGCCGATTGTTGGTGAAGTTTTACGGTTATTGGAAAATGTTTGGAATTTTTCAGTTTTGATTTTAGAATATATTTAGACTACGGATTTTTTAAAATTGCAAACTTAATTTAACAGTACAGCAGTAAAGTAGGGGGGGGGGGGGNGTTAATTTTTGTAATTTTTTTCAACCTTTGTTGTAACAGAGATTTTCATGATTCGGAGAATCTATGTCATGGCCATTCGTGATGGCTTTCGCTCAAGTAGAACGACAGAGCTATGGCAGCAAGGGAAACTTACAGCACAAGCAAACACATGCACGTGGAGACCATCCAAGTGAAGCACATCAAGGAATTTCAACACGGCCGCCAGCCAGTCGGACTGAGAGCGTCGTAAACTGCCTTGATCTGGGCCTTAATCCAGATCCAATGCCAGCGTGTAATGAAAAGCTTACCCTTGCATCCCCCCCTAACCCAGAACCAACGAGATCGGCTGAGTTCAGGCGTACACTACGTCGATGGCCTTCGTCCCTTTCAATGTAAGTACAGGTTATGGCGTTGTTCCGGTTCAAAAATAATAAGTTCCTGTAAAAATGGAGACTGCCAACTAAGTTCGTATGGGAAATAAGAAACCGCTATTATGTTATCACGCTACTGATTAAAAGGTTTTTAACTTAGTGTAACGCGTAAAATACAATGTAATGAAACTTAACGACTCAATCGTACACGCTGCACACACACAGTATAAAACAACATGAGACACTGAACGTAGCGCAAAATAATACACTGTGGGAGGAAAGGGGTTCTGTACACCCATGTGTACACGAGGATGACGTTGCGACAGCTGCAGTACTTTTAACGAATTTTCTGGGTAGAGTGCAAATCCTAGCTGCGCAGACACGATCGTCCAAATCTAATACTAAATTTGTGTGCTTATTGAAAATCAGAATTATTGCGCCTTTAACTCATTGATAACACAAAACAGTGTTAGAACTGGAAATTAGATTCACCTTAGTGACGCTTGAAGACAGTCTGACGAGTTACTTTTGCCCGGCCCCGTCCAGACTAAGTAGGGAAAAAAAAAAAAACACACAAACAAATACACACACACACACACTTGATCTTACCCATTAGAAGTAACGTGTACCATTTGTACACCCAGCAACACTGCAGTCCGGTAGTAAAAATACTTGGGGACAGAATTAACACACACACACACAAACAGGAACACCAGGAGAAAACTTACTACTACTATGAAATGACAACAATGGGCGACTGTGTGTGAAAAATATCTGGAAGTTTAATTATACTCTGAATAACGACTTTTCCCAGAAAAACAAAATAATTCATCCAGATGGCAATATAAATTAGCAGACTATTTGTGGCTCCAAAAATATTAACAATATAATTGCAATATTCCTGATTTGAAAAACTGGTGTCCTCGTGATGGTTAATAATTAAAACCCTTTAAACTGTCCAGAAATCTCTCCGAAATCTTTAATGTTCCTTAAAAAATTATTACTTTAAATAAAACTTTTGCAATTAGCTAGCGGCAGAGCAAGGGTTTAGTTGAGGTTTGCTGTAGTAAATGCCGGAAAAGTTGTGTACGTACGAAAAACATGGCGGTGTCAAAATGTTCTGTAAGGTCGTATTAACGGTCCTGGGTGAAAAACTATGTTATTTCTTAGCTGGAATTAGTGGTCAAGTGTAGAATTACCTTTAAGTTCCCGATGATCAGGTACGCCGACGGGGCATCTCTCCGGATGCGCAGCAGCCCTAGGTGACGTCATCCCTATATGTAAGCACACTGCTTACGGTGCTAGCATACAGTTCAATGGTACCTTAACGGACGTCTCACGAGATCTAGCTAACCTCTCTGAAAGCTACGCGGAGAGGGCTAATACTTATTGTTTTAAACACCTCGCGTCTTCGTCTTTGATAGACGGCCTGCTATTTCATGGGTGCGAACTCTGACTTTCCTATTAAAAATCTAAATTTAACACCAAGTGCAAAACCCACCCGGGCTGCCTGCCTGGCGTCAGTAGCTAGAAAACAACGGTTCTGGGACACCTGGTGCTGGAGCCGGGACGAGGGACGAACTGTGGCGTCCCCCGCGGGAGCCGATGATGTCATCGCGGATTTTTTCTGCTCGTGTGCTGAGAGGCTCTCGTCGCTGATTGGCTACGCGAGGCTCTCAAAATGCCTCTGATTGGCCGCACGAGGCTCTAATAATAATTATGTGTTTGAAAATCATTAAATATATAATTTTTTAAATTTTTATTTTAAATTTTAATGTTAATTTTTATTTTAAATTTTATTTGTAACTGATTAGCTATGCGAGGCTCTCGGAACTGACAAGTCAATACTATTAGTATTAGCTTAAGAATGTTTGTGTTCATTGCCCCCTGGCATACAAACACCCCTGACAACAAAAATTATCACGGAGTCATTTAAGCCCTATGCGAACTTATAAGCATAGTAGGCCATAAATCCCGAGCTGTTTAAGGTACAACCACCAAATTAATAACATAGGCAAGAGGGTTTTCTCCGAGTCTTCCCAAATTCCTGACGTCCCGACTGGTCCCTACTTTATGCTCTTGCAGTCCATGGGATGTTGTCCGAGTCTTCCCAAATCCCTGACGTCCCGACTGGTCCCTACTTCATGCTCTTGCATTCCAATGGGTATTCTCCGAGTCTTCCTAAATCCCTGCAATGGTGCCTCGACTCTGAATGGATGACGAGGCGATGCTTGGCATCGTGTATGATCTCCGGCTGGACAGGAGGTGACGGAGGCGGTGGTGGTGTGGTAGATAGAAGACTCGCTTCTTGGGGACCGCGGTGACGTGGTGGATAGACGACTCGCTTATTAAGGACGCGGTGGTGCAGTGCATAGACTACTCGCTTATTGGCAGCTGCGGTAGTGCGGCGGATAGACAACTCGCTTCTTGGGGGCTGCGGTGACGTGGTGGGTAGACGACTCGCTTCCTGGGGACCACGGTGGCTTGGCGGATACACACTTCCCTGGTCCCTACTTCACGCTCATGCATTCCAGGTGTCCTCGCGACGAATCCCCGATTGTCGCTGCTTGGGGGCCGAGGTGACGTGATGGGTAGACGACTCGCTTCCTGGGAGCCGAGGTCACGTGGTGGATAGAAGACTCACTTATTGGGGCCTCGGTGGTGCGGTGGATAGACTACTCGTTTATTGGCAGCTGCGGTGGTGCGGCGGATAGACAACTCGCTTCTTGGGGGCTGCGGTGACGTGGTGGGTAGACGACTCGCTTCCTGGGAGCCGAGGTGACGTGGTGGGTAAGCGACTCGCTTCCTGGGAGCCGAGGTGACGTGGTGGGTAGACGACTCGCTTATTGGGGCCGCGGTGGTGCGGTGGATAGACTACTCGCTTCTTGGCAGCTGCGGTGGTGCGGCGAATGGACAACTCGCTTCTTGGGAGTCGCAGTGGTGCAGTGGATAGACGACTCGCTTCCTGGGGGTCGCTGTGGTGCGGTGGATAGACGACTCGTTTCCTGGAGGCCTCGATTGTGTGGTGAATAGACATAGCCCCAGGCAGTGCGAGACTTGTTCTAGCATTTCGACGAGGTCCGCGGTGGTGCAGTGGATAGACGACATGTCAAACTCCATGCTCTTGCATTCCATTGCGACTGTGGAGCTGCGGTGATGCAGTGGATAGACAACACACTGCCCCAGGCGGTGCGAAGGCTTGCTCTTGCATTTCGACGGGTGCCGAGGTGGTACGGTTGATACGACGACGCGTCAAACTTCACGCTCTTGTATTCCACGATTGTGGTGATGCAATGGATAGACGACTCACCAAACTTCACACTCTACCATACATAGACATTACCCCTGCCAATGAAAATTATCACATGGTCATTTAAGCCCTATGTGATCTTATAAGCATATTTGCCCGTAATTTTTCAACCTGTTTAAGATACAGGCATCAAATTCGTAACATAGGCATCACCCCCCCCCCCGACAACGAAAATNGACCATATGGTTATTTATGTCCTATGCAAACTTATAAGCATAGTTGACTGTAATTTCCAACACGTTTAACATTAAGTCAATGACTTGGTTGAAAGACTACAGGTGATAGTTCCATTGCAGTGAATTCGATATCTGAAGACATATGCTGCATCTTATTCGTCAGACATGGTGGACACGATATTTGTACTCATCTTAAGCACATGAAACAGAACATTATAGATTAACTTACAAGCTAGATAGAAAAAAGGAGCAGTAAAATATTATATATGGTTGGACTGTAAATATACCAAGCCAGAACCACATGAAGATGAATGTAGTGAGAGCCTTCAAGACATCGAATGTATCATATATATATATATATGTAAACACGAATGAAATTAAAGACATCGTTGAGGCTAGTATACAGAAGATTTGTGGCGAGGAAAAATAGACATATGCATATTTCCCTCTACTCCACTTCAGAGAAAATTACAACCTAACTTCGTATTCGACCTACAGAATAAGGGTATAAATTGGCACAAACGCAGAAATTCACATAGTTGCTAAGGTATCGTGTACAGCAACACTACTGTGTGAAGGTAGTATTATGGAGGAGTCCGCAGAGGGGAGGAGTCTGCACTGCATAGCAGTACGTGTGTTTAAGTTAGCATATACTTGAAGGTGATGAAAAGTGTGGAGAACATGCAATCGAAAATGGCCTGTATGCCTACATGCAAATCTTCACCAAGTGTTCAACAATTACATGGAAAACAATGCAGTTACTATGGCAAGACCTTCAATAAAAGTTGCAACGCACGACGACATGAACAGAGTGAGTGTCAAAAGAAACCGGCCTCCAGAATACTATCATGTGATATGTGTGGTGTGACATTTCGTAGAAGTGACAATCTAATGAGACATACTGCTATATGTAAAGGTAACACACTTTTACTTGGCACAAGACGGCAAGCATATAACTTATTGACGCAAGACAATAAATACAATGGCTGACCATCATACTGATTCGTCGTATAAACTATTGATTGTTCCATCGTCCATAACATTATCCGGACATGCATAAAGTTCCAAAACAATCTGTGAAGAAGGAAATACAACTGTTGCAGACATTTACTATGAAGAGTGCAAACCATACAGATCGTCCATCGATGTGAACAACAAACTTGTATTCCTAAAACGTAACATAAAAAAAAAAAACGAGGATGTTACAACTATCCAGTACATCGGGCACAAAAGTGTGACCGCCAAGTCCGCTGGTGATGATGTGAAATATACGTATTCTACTGACGATGATGAGGTAACTGCATCTGCAAAGCAAAAGCGTAAACACGATGCTGAAGAAGACGACTACGTGAAGTTGGGACAGAATAAACGCAGATTCGAACCAACTACTCTGGCCCAGAGGTATCTCACAAACCACTCATCACGGAAGAACATAGATGCAGACATGTATTGCGAACCTTCTGCGAAGAGTGACGTGAAGTCTAGCTTCTTATTTTCTGTAGACTCCAATGACCTGGTTGATAGACTACATGTGCTGGTTGCATTACAGATAAGTGGATATCTTTCTGTCAGCGAAGAGATAAATATGATTAGTGATGAACTCCGAGCTAATGACTATATCGAATGATATATTATATATGTTTACCACGCTTCTCGCCAACAGAGAGAGAGAGAAAGAAAGAGAGAGATAATTTTTTTTTTACATTTAAAAATTGTATTTTTTTTGTGACAATAAAATCGTCACAAAAGTAATATATATGTATATATTACTTCTGACTCTGTGTGTATTCTTTATCTGTTGACGGAGGTGAGATGCCAAACATGCATACCTGAAACTAACGTACCATTATAGTAAAGGTACTTTAATCAAAACATTACACACATACACAATCCTTTTTGGATTCACCGTTACTAGTATATTAAAAGGGAAACATTTGTGATGTCAAACCTAAAACTTACATGCTTGTATAGTGAATGTACTATAATCAAACATTACACATAAAAAACTTTTGGATTCAGCGTCGTTACTCATATATTAAATAAGGCATATATATGCATATAGGTTTTTAACACATAAGTAACGTGAACAATATGCTGCATTGTGAGTGAACCACAAGTATGCTGGCAGACTTAATCTATGTGCAAAATAGGTAGGGCGTATTTCATATAGCAAGATATATATATATATTTTTAAACGTTAACAAACGTTAACTATGCTGGGTTGTGTGTGCAAGAGAGAATTGTTCGGCTGGAGACATTGACTACTGTCGGGGAATAAGAAGGGGAGTAGGAGTCTGTGACAAAACAATTTCTTTTTTGCTATTCAGGCAACATGCTCTCCCCGGATGACGTACCTGGAGGGCAGTCGGAGCATCGTGGCAGGGACTTGGAAGACTCTGAGAAAATCCCCTAGCATGAAATGCAAGTGCATGAAGTAGAGACCAGTCGAGGCATTGCGGCAGGGATGTGGGTGGGAAGACTCGGAGACAACCTCCCTAACATGGAATGCAAGAGCATGAAGTAGGGACAAGTTGAGGATGTTGTGGCAGGGATTTGGGAAGACTCGCAGAAAACCCTCTGACATGGAATGCAAGAGCATGAAGTAGGGACCATTCGGGGAGTCGTGGCAGGGATTTGGGAAGACTCAGAGAAAACCCTCTTGCCTTTGTTATGAATTTCGTGGTTGTACCTTAAACAACTCTGGAATTATGGCCTACTATGCTTATAAGTTCGCATAGGGCTTAAATGACTCCGTGATAATTTTCGTTGTCGGGGGTGATGCATATGTTACAAATTTGGTGACTATATCTTATACGATTCGGAAATTAGGGTCAACTAAGCTTATATGCTGTGAGAAGTTGTATGCCAAGGGGCAATGAACACAAATATTCTTCAGCTGATATGAATGGTACTGACTTGTCAGTTTCGAGAGCCTCGTGTAGCTAATCAGTTACAAATAAAATTTAAAATAAAAATTAACATTATAATTTTAAATAAAATTTTTAACACATAATATTACGAGAGCCTTGCGCGGCCAATCAGAGACGTGAGAATTTTGAGAGCCTCGCGTAGCCAATTAGTGACGAGAGCCTCTAGCGCACGAGCAGAAAAAATCCGTGATGTCATCCGCTCCCGCGGGAGACGCCACAGCTCGTCCCTCGTCCCGGCACCAGCACCAAGTGTCCCAGAACCGTTGTTTTCTAGCTACTGGCATCGCGTAACAACATGTCAGTCTTCGTCGAAAACTTAGATTGGGAAGCTCAATGCTTTTAGTTCGGCAACTGAAATTGTTCGCCACCTGGTAAGCGCCAATGTTGCATTGTGTACCTACAGGATTTTTTCTGTTTCCTGTATTAAAAAACAAAATAATTGCAAAAATCGTAAATCAAATGTAAAATAACTTTATAACCAAGCGAAATCTTTCTCAAAATTTAAATTAATTTGAACTGCCACTTAAAACTGCCCCGACATTCAAAATGCATAGTCATATGGCCTTGTCAGTAAATGTATACAATGTAAAAATAGAAATACAAATATGTAGCCAAAATAAAAATACTGTTAAAAAACAGTTTCAAAACAAATAAATCTTGCCATAAAATAAGTGGGAAAATATTGAGTTCGTTAAACATAAGAATTACGTGTTAATAATTACTCATTATTATAGCTCAAAATTCGTGTGTTACAAGGTAAAACAGAAAATACTTTGTGTATACGTGTATATATATATATATATATATATATATATATATATATATATATATATTTGAATATACGTGTATATATATACATATTACAAAACTAATTGAGCACGATTCTCGTAAACATGAGAAAAAACGAACGTTAAAAAAATTGCTTTTTCATTTTCTACTGAAGAGAGCCGTGTTACAGTAACATTCGCGAAATTTTCATAGTAAGTACGTTTGATATATAAACACTGAAACAAAAAATTGCAGCTTTTCAATAATCGTGCTTATTTAAAACAGAAGCATTAAGAGTATCCCTGAATTTTATACTTCAGCACAGAAATTGCGGAAATGCATTTTCTTGAAATTCAGTGATTATCGTTTCTGAAGCAATAGTTAGTGGATCGGTGGTTTATTTTTCTCTGTTGATATACTGATTGTCCAAGTTGCTGGTCACATGTTATATAGCGATGGTCAGTAGGGACATAGCCGTGATTTAGTTTTCGAACTATCTTAATATTTATTTGACTGACATGTGGTATTTTACATTCTATTTCAGTGCAGCTGAGGTTTAAGTGGGCCTGAAAGTTTTCTTAATTATTCCGTCTGATTTAGTTTTGAATTTTTTTGTTTAAGTATATTTCCGGTACTAGAGAGTGAAACATTATCTTTTAATACCAACAATAGTTTAAGAGACTTTTTGCAAAATAAATGCTAATAGCTTAGTTTTAATACCAGCAACTATTAATTAAAACACACAAATAATGTTCAATTAATATCCCTTAAAACCCAGTTACCGGTAACCTGAATCTGTAATCACTTGCAAAATAATTAGGTGACACAAATGTGTAATTATCTTAACAGATCGCAGGCTGTGTCGTAAGTCTGAAAATAGCAGATTCATTACAAGATGGAGGTAGATCCCCCACCGGCACTATATAACTGTCATCTTATCATAATCCTGAGTGCAATCTCACGATAACGCAGTTAATCACCTTTGCTATCTCGGTGGTCTGTAAAATAATTAAATTAGTCCCACCGGCAAAAAACTTTTCACTATTTCAAACTAGACAGATGAATGTCTCTTTCGTTAAACTCCCCTCACCTCCACACTACTCGTGATTACTTAAGTCGTCAGTGTTAATTTTAGGCTGCTTTAATCGATTTTAGGCTGAATGAATTTCGTTTAGCATTTGTGTGTATTTTCTGGGTCAATTCTACTTTTAACCTGAGTGACTTCAGGCTGAGTGACGACCCAGCTTTGCTGTTGTAAGAAGTGCAAAGTTGAACAATCACAGAAATGTATAAATTGTGGTAAAATGTAACCTGCTAGATGGCAGAACCCTTGCGATGCATCGATTTCGTGGAACACAGATGGTGCCACGAGCTTTATATTTCCGTCAACCAGTCAGGAAAACTGTGGCTTCAGAACGGTCACCAAATGTAATGAATTCTGAACACTTGTCTTCTGCTGATATATAAAATTATGTTTTTGGGTATAAATTAAATAATTTGTTATTTTTATATCAAACAACTGGATTGATATACGTGCATACTTTCTTATATTTACTATCATAATTTAATTTACATGTAATTTTTTACGATCAATATCAAAATTGAAAAAGGAAAAATTTAAATAAGACATATTCGTAAAACAAATATAATTTTAAAAAAAATTTTTTTGTTAATTTGGTTTTATGTAATTAAATTTTTCTTCAAGGTAAGATCACATAAGTGGCTTTTTCTTCGTGATATTAGCTCCAAGACAACTGTTGGCTTTCGTATGGCAACCACACACACACATTGCTCAAAGGTGTGAAAGCCCGGGTGTTTGTATGCTGTCTTCGACAGATGACAACAGCGATGAGAGTCGGGCCGTTTATCCAGAGAGAAACATTCCACCACATTCTCGCGAGGCGGTGATTCAGCCAAGAGAAAACTGCGGCACTGCAGGCTCGAGTGCCCCGCCGCAACTTTCCAGTCCAAAATAACGCGAGTGGAGAGTGCAGAGGAGAGAGAGGGGCTTGGGCGGCTCTTAACGTCAGAGATACTGAGAAACTATGAGGGTATAGCGAGTTGAGTATGGAGCAGCGCCAGAATGCAATGGCGGGGGAAACTAGGGTTACCGACTTTTTCAAATTTCCCACATGGGACACTTCCGGCAATTCGACACACGACATGACCCCAAAAAAATTTATAAACTCTAAAGCAATTACTTTTCTATCTGCACCGATTTTGAAGTTCCTATATGTTACTGGTAAGGACATGCAAAATTCGCGTTATTTGGCACCAGGCAACATTTCCCAGAACTGTGTGAACTGGAAACGGCTTCGTTTATCCATTGGCTGCATATATGTGAAGTAAACGCCCTTTCTGACTGGACTGCACATGATTGAGGAACACAGTGGTAATGAGTTCATTTACTGGCGCAGAGTTACCCAGGGCGTGCCACGGTATGGTCCAACGACAAACTTATTGCGAAGGCTCTGTTTGCACGTCCACAAAAGCTCCATACGCAAACATCTTCCAGGAACTGTACGTAAAAGTCTTAGAGACGCTCATTGCCACCAGACAGAAGCTGCAGTAGTTGAAGCCGGTATGATTTGAAGCAAAAATCTATTATTGAAAAACACCACGCTGATGTTTTCAACATGCCTACAGTAGGGGGCCTATATCCCTATAGTCTATTTGCGTTTTCTTAGCACTTTTTGAATCAAACCTTTGAAAAATCTCCCATTGTATGACGTGTTTGGTTGTTTCCTCAATATGCCATGTTTCACAAGCGTTTTATACTTCTGTTAACATAAATATACCTTATTTTCATTAAATTGAACTTTTACTTATATTTAATTTAAAAATTAATATGAAAAAAAAAACAGAAAATAGGTGTGTTGGTATTGTCTAGTAAAATATAGTTTTATGCAAAATATTACCCTGAGCACGCACGAATGAAATGCGTCGTCCCTTTAGTGTAATTTTCTATAATTAGTTAAGCTATGTTAGCATGAGGCGGAGGGATATCCTGGAAGTAGAACCTGAGCAGGGCTTCAGGAAAGTTGGAAGTAACCGCGAATGGGCTATTATAGCTGCACGCGCGGGTTATTTCTTTGAGATACGCAGTAAACTTGTGCGAACGCTATCCAAGTCACGACGTCCTCAGAGGCAGACAAGCGACCAGCTGATAAGCGCCTACGTAAGTAATCTGTTGGGTTCCAGGGGGCGAACACGCCGAGGTCGAGTGGCTGGAAATACTGCCGACGCCCTCGCAGCCTCAGACACAGGCCTTCAGACCTGCGCGATCAAAAGGAATTAGATCATTATAAGGATAGGTTAGATAGACAATAATCCGGTAAGAGTGAAGTTAAGAGTTTTTTTTTAAGTTTTGGTTAAACCTTCAATTGTTCCTTAATATCTTATTTCCAGAAGCTCTAGATAATTTAAAAGGCCAGTATTAAAGTTCAAATTCGAAAATTTCCCCTGGGGTGTTTCATATCTTAGGACCTTCTTGCATTCCTCGCTTCCCACTACCAATATATATATATATATAAATATATAAATGAGGAACCAACGGAGGCCGCTAGACCTCCAGCCCATCCCTGTTGGATTATTATCAAACTTGAACTGCCCGTAGCAAGGTGACTACGGAAAACAGAACGTCTCCTTGACAGCTATAGTCATTTCCACGCACGTGCTACAGTCATAGGCGTAGACTTTTGGTTTCAAAAGGGCCACATGTCTCCACGTTCTATGACAGCAGCCGTGTTCATTTAAATCTTCTCTCTTTTACTACCCTTTTTCCCTCTCATTGTGAGTTGTATGTTTGTGCATGCGGTTTTGCATGTTTATTACGCTTGTATCATGTGGGTCAAAGTTTTAAATATTTAAATTAAATAAATTCTACTGTAAAGGTATTGTTTTTCTGTTATGTAAAGATCTATGAACAAGATACATTCTTTAAAAGAATGAGCGAGTGAAGAGATTTGGGCGGCTCTTAACATCGAGGTCTTGAGAGCCGATGAGGGTGAAGCGAAGTGAGCGTGGAGCAGCACCGGAATGAAAGCGAGATGAAACGGGAGATCCCCGAGAAACCTGCCGACCAGCAGCATCGTCCGACACGATTCTCACGTGCGAAAATCGAGGCGCGACCCTGCCGTGAATCGAACCCGGTTCGCCTTGGTGGGAGGCGAGCAGTGTAACCACTACACCAGTGCGACCCCTGAAAATATTGAGGTAAACTATTTACCATACGTTTAAATACTTGTTACAAATAGGGACCAACCCAAAAAGGAGAAGCCTCTTCTGGTTGAGAAATGGAGGGGGCTACGTTCCCCCTTTGCCATCGCATACTCTACGCCTGTGGCTGCAGTACCGCCACGTAGCGGTTGGTACGCGAACTGCTGCGTGGCGGCAGGAACGAAATAACACGAGTTCCTGTTTCTTCCAGAATTGGTTTCGTTGCGGTACGAGCAGAGAGATTATGGGGACTTTGGCATATCGGGACCTGGTATCTAAGCGTCGGAGCTGTTCGTGATCTCATTCCGATCGGCCAGCGGCCATCTTGGATCCATGTGACATTTTATTGACCTTTAACCTTGACTCCGGATATATTTGACCTTAAAAACCCAAACATATCCCAAAAAATTATAAAAAATAAAAAATGTATTTAAAATTGTTAAATTATTAAAATTATAAAAAATAATTATTACAACAATTATTTTAAAAACTTACAATTCCGACCCCCNCAGCCCAACAGGAGACTGACCCTCGCCAATTGCTATTGGCTGTTTAGTCGGCAGGCCTCCACCCCCACCACTCCTCCTTTCAATATATTTAATTGTGCAATTACCCTCGTTTTGAGAAATACAAACTAAAAAAAAAAAGTGAATAATTGTTTGGACTAAAGTAGTGTGATGAGGGGTAACAGAATAAATACTCAATTTCAATGTTAATTTAATTATCATTAAAACTAAAAATATTTTTTGATCGGTCTTAAAGTTTTTAATACAAAAATTATTGATTTAATAAATTATGATGGTAGCTATACCGCTGAGTGCAAAAATAATTTTTAAATATAATGTAAAATTATATGTTTTTCTTATGTCTATGAAACAAATGTGAGTGCCGACAGCTCACTTTGCTACTGAATCGGCAGAATGAGCGGGTACCAGCATCTCGCCTGGCAGTGAAATCGAGAAATTAACGCCACATGTGTGTTGAAAATAGAATCCAATATGGAGGGCGCCGACAGCACCAGCTATACTTTAAAAACAAAAAAATACGGCTGCTGCCTGGTGGCTAAATATGCAGCTCACCTGCTGACGAAATCGGTAATCAATACACTAGCGCCACCGAGGTTTTGAAAATGTGAACATTTGAAATCCAAGTTGGCCACCTCCAGCAATGTACAAACAAACGACAAACGAAAAACCCACCGAGATTGCTGCATACGACGGAATGAGCAATGGCGAGTGGTTGGAGGGGGTGGGGTAATTGGGCAATTAAAAATATATTGGAAGGGGAAGGGGAAGTGGTGGGGGTGGAGGCCTGCCGACGAAACAGCCAATAGCTATTGGGGAGGGTCAGTCGTCTGTTGGGCTGATTCTAAGGGAGGGGGGGAGACCTTCGGAATTTTAAGTTTTTAAAATAATTTTTAATAATAAATTGTTAGCAATTTTAATATTAGATTTTAACAAATTTTTATAAATTTTTGAGTTTACAAGGTCAAAAGTCACTGGGATCAAGGTCACATGGATTCGAGATGGCCGCCGGCCGACCGGAATGAGAGCACAGCTCCAGTTCCAGGTCCCGATGTGCCAAAGTCCCCTTAATCCCTCTACTGGTATGTGTAATATCTTCAGTGTTGACAATTTAACTCAGCCCATAAGTACATCATTTAACACAGTTTTGGTTAACTGTTTGACCGTTCACGCTAGTCCTGCAATTACCTGTAAACGTCATTTTACACGTCACGAGTGTCAAACTCGCGACATGTTTCACACTATTTCACATACGCACGTTCGCACAAGTATGCACATATGGAGGTGGATCAACTGTAACTTATATGTTTTCAGTGCTTCTAGTGGAATGATAAAATTATATCTAGTAGTATTCAAGATAGTTCGCGTTTTCGGCAAGTATGATTATATCAGGTTCAGCCACACTCATGAAAAATAAAAGTATGTTATCTATGGATACTTGCAGTTCTCTTCTTCAGTTCGACAGTCTACAAGGCCTTATCAAATTAGTCACAGTTGTCAGGCCACTTATTTCGATAAGTCAAAGAAGCCACTATCAGCATATCAAATGACGCTCAACTGTGACATGTCGCATTAAGAAAGAAAAATGTGTAGTGATGTAAGGCAAAGACGAAGGGAATGGGGACTGTGCAATTTTTATAAATTTATTTTAAAAAATTGCATGATTATGTATCTTTATTGCGGGTTGGGGGTACAGGAGCAGTGGAGCGGCAATGTCCACATTGGCAAGCAAATCAAAAGTAATTACTTCTGTGTATACAACACAATTGATGTAGCTCTAAGTCTTGCACTGAGTAACTTGCGACATGAGATTAGGATACTAAATGAGCCGAAAAGTAGAACCTAATCAAAATTTTCAAAAGTGCCCAATCAACCGCGAACCAACCGTCTATAGTCTACTCACGATAGAGACCGCGGTGGCGGAGTGGTTAGCCTGCTCGCCTCCCACCAATGCGAACCAGGCTACCGGGTTACTCCGGATTTTCCAAGTGGGAATGGTGCCGGACGATGCCGCTGGTAGGCGGATCTTCTCGGAGATCTCCCGCTTCACCCATCCTTTCATTCCGGCACTGCTCCATACTCACCTCGATCGCCCTCATCTGCTCTCAAGACCTAGCTGTTAAGAGCCGCCCAAATCTCTTCACTCGCTCACTTACCACGCGACTGGTTTATCCCTCAGCTGAAAGAGCGAAGACTTATCGGACAGATGGTTTGTTCCAGCAAGAAGGAGCAACCACGCATTATCCAATGGGCGTAAGGGAATATCTGAATTACGTGTTTTGAAACAATGGTTCGGGCGAGGTTCGTCACGGCTGCCAGCACCTCTGATTGGCCACCCCGAAGTCCGGACCTGTCATGTGATAATGCTTTGTGGGAGGTACATCAAACAGAAGGTTGTTAGCAGGCGCTACAACACAACTGACGAACTGAAAGAAGCTGTTCGTAATGCATTTGCATCCATCGCTCCAGCAATGCTGCGGAGAATTTCACAGAGTACTTCGAGACGAATAATACGCTGATATGAAAACGATGGCATATGCATACACACATTTTGAAATAACTTATTGACTATGCCCTCATTTGATCACATGTTATCCTCCTATAATAAATGGGTTTATGAATATTTAACAATACCACACTTCCATTATGATGGGGCTAATGGAACTTTACGCTTAACCTGTACACACTAGTCCATCTTGCCTGCTAGAGTAGATTACTCATTCCAGTTCTACTTCAATCCAGTCCGGATGCACTTACGGTAAAGTTTCAATCCGGATTGAAATGTGACTGTAAACGTGGTAACATACAGTTGATTCAACTACATATTTTGTTGATGGTCTAATTCCTTTTGGCCGAACACACAGGTTTTCCTTATTCAAGTGTGTATTTTGTCAAATGAATAAAATTAATTTTTGCTTTTAAAATTTTGTTTACTCAAAAAAAAAAATATTTTATTAGGGCAGCTAAATATACTTTTGTCCATATACAAACCAATATTTTGTTGACCGAAACAAACCTTTCCTTCAGTGTATGGTGCTATATTTAAATAAATCAAGTGCAGTTTTGAAGTTGCAGCTAACGTTGATATTTCTGCATATCACGTATGTTGATTGTGACACTGCAAGAAGTGAACATATTTTATGTTTACAATGACTTCAACTTGCATGCCATTATTTGAGATCACATAATATGTCTGCCCTGATGTTCCCGGCATACCGTATATAGATTTTCCTGTCGAGTGCGCAATTCATTGCGGGTAAACCCAATGATGTCACTTTGCGTGTCCGCTAGGTGCTTTATCGATCTGCCCCCTTCTCCTCTAGGATACCATGAACGCCCCCCCCCCCCTTCAGGGAAAGCAATGCTCACAGTTCATTATCGAAACACTGGTCCCTGCGACAATCTTTTAAATGGGCGCCCTAACATCTGGTGACAATTGGATTGCGACGTTACTCTAGAGAAATTAAGAAAGTTCGTTGTTCACGTGTGTTACAAGCTAGTTTATACAAAGTAGACAGGAGAAAAACAGAGCTGGAGGTATGTTAACTAAGTTTTGGCAGTTAAGTTCTATAATATGCACACACTGGATCTATTAAAAACACCATCAAGAATTTGGTATCCATTATGCACTGCTGTCAACGAATTATCAACCGTAAGGTAGTGACAGTGGGTATATTTGGCAACACAGCACTATGGCCTCCTTGATGTCATCGTCTCAACGCGCAGCAGAAAATAACCAAACTGCGGGATTATCAAAGAAGCAGTGCATAGCAAAGATACAGGCTTATTCATTAACTTCCCGCAACAAATAGTGCTCCAAAATGATTTGTATGGTTTTGGACCAAGTAAAAAATTCGCGCCAGTTTACACACATTCCACGAAATTGTGTGAACTAATTATTTTACAAACAGTGGATTTTAAAATATAATAATAAAGGTTATCAATCATTTTATTTATCCGTCTGCAAAAGTCAAAGCGAACACGATTTACAGCATAGGCCAATGTGATATCATTTAAGTACCATTCCATCCTTTTCTGGGGTAGGTAAATATACTGAGGGCATGTTTAATAGTCCCCCCCCCCCCAACGTATTTAAAACGTTATGCAACGCAGTTCAAGCGCCAGGTAAGCCATCGCCATGTTTTTTCTTTTTCATATAAATTATTGTAATGTAGGCATATTAGTAACATACTTATTTTCTTACTGTTATATGCGGCTGCTCTGCGTCATTTCCCTTGGCCCGTTCTCCTCGAGCGTGCGAGGTGCGATACTCAAGGGCATCACTTGTAAACGGAGAAACGCGCAATTACAAAGGCTCCGCCGCATAACACGAGCACGTGCCGCGATAAACTTATCGGGATCCGTGCCGCTTCCTGTCCGAGATACAATATATGTGGGGTTATCGTCGCAAGAATGTTCTTGGCATCGCCCTCGCCTCCCTCAGCACGACTCTGGGTGAGGGAAACCACCTGGATCGGGCCAGCTGATCTATATAGGCGCGGCGGGCCTCCGAGTTGACAGTATGGAGCCTTGTGCGGCCTTAGGCGCCGACTGAGCAGCGTGAGTTAAGTCTGCGAGCATCGGTACAGTGGAGATTGAGACTGACTGTAGGACTGGATGCGAGAGTGGAAAGGCATTTGGAATGATGGTATACAGTTTGACTGAATATATGTAAACATAAGCGTGAATTAAAGTGATTGTAACCAATATAAAAAAAAGCGAAAATAAAATATTAGATCTTAGAATTTACCTACATTACGCTCACTGATAAGTGTTAATAGTAGAGATAGGTTCTTTGATGTAAATAATGGCTGAGTTTTTTAATACTATTACAAATACATAAATTAAATTTTATTCTTTTATTTTTATTAATACACCTATCCCTTGCGAGCTCTGATGCATCCCTGGCGTTTTGTAAAAATACTTTTAAATTATCGACTAAATGATAATTATGTTCATAACGAACTTAATTTCTCATGTGGTGGGATGATACAGAGTAGGTTAAAAAAAACAAACTTACCAATGCTATAAAAATTTTTTTTAGTAAGCTGCAGGTCACCCAAGAACTTATGTTAAGGTTACGAAGGGCCATCTGGGAAAGAAGTACAGGACGTTCACAAAGAGAGGACAGCAGGAGTACTAACTCAGCGGGGGCGTCGAAAACGACAACTCGCGCTATCTGAGGTGTCACAGTTCGGGGCAGCGTTCTGCGATACGCGCTGCGGCTGACCAGCGATAACGTCTCCTTCCGTTGCAACACTTTCGCGGATACATCCGGGTTTGGATCTTTATGTGCCATGGGCGGCCCAGAGAGGTGTCACAATGGACAGAACTTTACTTCCTCCCCCCTCCCCCCCCCNCCTAAAATTACTACGAGATAGAGCTTCCTCCCACATCACCGCCTGAAAGTCTAAACATGCACCTACACAATAGGGAAGAGATTCTCCCTTTCAAACCGCCCCTGGTGTGCGGGCGCACGAAACCGATAGAGAAACAGAACCATTAACACGAGAAGTAAAAACACGTGATGGAGGGGTCCAAAATGTCTTAACCCTTCCCAAAGGTTAACTCACTCTTGAGTTTAGGGTCCGCGGTGGATGAGCGGTTAGAGTGTTTGTCTTCCACCAAAGCGAACCGGATTCAATCACCGGCCGGACCATTCCCGGATTTTCGCAAGTGGGAATCGTGCCGGACTATGCCACTGGTCGACGGGTTTTTCTCGGGGATCTCCAGTTTCCCCCGACCTTGCATTCCGGCACTGCTCCCTACTCTTCTCACTTCACTCTCTCGTCAAGAGCCGCCCAATCAACTCAACTCTCGAGTAAAATGTATGGAAAAGTAACACTCAAAAATGGAAGTTTTAATAACACAAAACAATTTGAGAAAACTGTTTTATTGCTAATTAATATAAAGCAGAGCTCGCCACCCTTAGCTCAGTTTTACTTTCGAGTCGTCTGTTCTTATTATTGTAATTTAAGATTTTTATAGTGTAATCTTTGTTTTTTAATTGCATGCCTTCATGTAGAGTTTTAATACGTAAACTAAAATCCATTAGTAATGGTCACGAGGGTAGTATACTGAAGATCACATAATATGAATAACAACAGATACTCATGTGCATATTTAGAATTCCACTCGGACAGGAAAAACTAAACTTTCAGATTACATCTTTAATGTGGTTCGATTTCACGCAGGAAACACATTGATGTTTATTTGAGTATTGTAAAGTATAATTTATCGGATAAATTTGATTTATAATTCATAGTTTCGTAATTTCAAATATTTATTTCAAATATTTACTTCAAGTAATATAAGCAATTCATAACTTCGAGCAGTAGTGTACGGCATAGAACGATGGCATAATAAGATGTTAAGTTGCCAAAAGGGCAGAACAATACTTTAAAACGGAGACATTCGTTTACTGATAGGTACTAACAATGCATCAACAAGAACCGACCAAAAAATACTTATTATTTACTATATAAAAAAAAGTTAACACTGAAGTACATACGCAAAATAGTAGCGTTAAACATTGCCATCATTCGTAGAAAAGTAAACTGTTCCACTACCTTGAAATAGCTTAAAAAAAATATTACTGCACAGTATAAATACTGATACAAAAGGGTGTAATCTATTAATAATCCCAGCGATTGCTAGCGCTAGCAAGGAAATGCAAAGTAAAAAAACGTATTCATAAAATATTGGCTGACCCAGACTCTGCTAATTTACACTACTAAAACAATTGGGTCAAGAGACTCACAAAACAACTATCCTGAAGAGCCAAAAAAAACTGGTACACCTGCCTAATATCGTGTAGGGCCCCCGCGAGCACGCAGAAGTCCCGCAAGACGACGTGGCAATGGACTCGACTAATGTCTGAAGGTATGCAAGAGGCAATTCACACCATGAATCCTGCAGGGCAATTCACAAATCCATAGGAGTGCGAGGCGGTGGAGATCTCTTCTGAACAACACGTTGCAAGGCATCCCAGATATGCTCAATAATGTTCATGTCTGGTGATTTAGATGGCCAATAGAAGTGTCTAAAGTCAGAAGAGTGTTCCTGGAGCCACTCGGTAGCAACTCTCAAAGTTTGGTGTTTCGCATTGTTCTGCTGGAATTGTCCACGTCCGTCGGAATGCACAATGTATATGAATGGATGCAGGTGATCGGACAGGATGCTTACTTATCTGTCACCTGTCAGAGTCGTATCTAGACGTATCAGTGGTCCCATTTCACGCCAACTGCACACGCCCCATACCATTACAGAGCATCCACCAGCTTGAACAGTCCCCTGTTGACATTTAGGATCCATGGATTCATGAGGATGTCTCCATACCCATACACGTTCATCCACCCGATAAAATTGGAAACGAGACTCGTCAGACCAGGCAACGTGTTTCCAGTCATCAAGTCCAATGGCGGTGTTGACGGGCCCAGGCGAGGCGTAAAGCTTTGTGTTGTGCAGTAAACAACGGTACACGAGTGGGCCTTCGGCTCCGAAAGCCCGTATCAATGATTGTCCATTGAATAGTTCGCACGCTAGCAGGTGTTGATGCCCCAGCATTGAAATCTGCGCCAATTTGAGAAAGGGTTGCACGTCTGTCACGTTTAATGATTCTCGTCAGTCGTCGTTTGTCCCGTTCGTTCACGATCTTTTTCCGGCCACAGCGATGTCGAAGATTTGATGTTTTACCGGATTCCCGATATTCACGATAAACTCGTGAAATGGTCGTACGCGAACATCCAAATTTTATCGCTACCTCGGAGATGCTATGTCCCATCTCTCGTGCGCCGACAATAACACCACGTTCAAACTCACTTAAATCTTGATAACCTGCCATTGTGGCAGCAGTAACCGATCTAGCAACTTTGCCAGGCGCTTGTTGTCTTATATAGGCGCAGCCGACCGCATCGCGTTACTCTGAATGGTTCCATACCTCTGTTATTTGAATACGCACGCCTATACCAGTTTTTTTTTTTTTGGCTCTCCAGTGTGTTACCCGCAAACACAGAAATATTCAAGTAAATCCCACAGCCGTGTCCTTAGTACATCCACGCCCCAATATTTTTCTTCCATAAGTTAATTTTTATATAAAAAAAATAGGATTTAACTTTTTAAAAGTTCTTAAAATCTTACTCGCATTCACTCTACCCACCTCAATGTATGCCCACGTCTCTGCTAGCACTGTCATATTATGTTTCATGTTGGGCCGGTATGGCGGACATCAGCCGCCATCTAGTAAAGAGGGGAAGCAACATTATATATGTTCTGGCCTCGCGAAATTTTTTAATTGAATATAGATCACTACCGGCATCAGAGATTTTGCATGTTACCGTAACTTCTTTACCGATTCGTCCTCGCAATAAATATATGCGGAGTCTTATCACAACTTCTTGTCAGAACCACTTGTCGAAATTAAATTAATCAAAACATATTCCAAGCCATAAAGAGGCACAGGTTTTCCCGAACTTCTCCACAGCCCTTGCGCACTTCAGCTCACGCCTGTGTGCGTTACCACAGAGCGGGAGCACCTGCAGGAAACTACACCACTCCACAACAGTTACCAACTCCCCTTCCTTCCGTTCCACTCATTCAAGCAAAATGAGTTACCAAAAACCTTCAAGCAGCAGAGTTTAAATAGCAGAGTACAAACAAATAATGCAGTCGCAATAAATTGAGACAATTCAACCATCCCCTGATATTAATCGGAATAAAAGATAATTAATACCCAAAATGGTGATAAATGGTTCAACGAACTGTTAGTTTTATTGTATTTTATCTCCAGGATTTTTTTTTCTTCATAAACTGCCATATCTAAATTATAACCATTATAAAAATACAAAAAGCCAAGCAGGCTTCGAAATATATTACAATTATAATGTTAGATATGGAAAATAAAGGAATTACATTTAATAATGGGCCCCCATAGCAATACAAACTTAGCCCAAATATTATAAAATTGCGAAATTACAGAGTATATGAAAAGCTTATCTTACAATTTTCCCTATACGTGCCATATAAAATCCCCTCATCAAACATGGCAGGGTATGCCTTCTGGCCAAGTTGTAATGTCTTCATCGTGAGGTCCCTATCCATTCTCTCACCCAAAACGAAAGACAACCCCTTTTATAGTCGGGGAATACGTTTACCAGGCTGCTGAGGAACATCTCAGATGGTTTCGTTATGGTTCGAGTCCAGCAACATTCAAATATTGATGACGTCGAAGGTAACGTCGGACGGTTGCTAGACGCCATCCATACACGATGGATGGATGGGGCTATCGGCATGGTGAGTGGAGGGGGCAGCCTCGAGCCTCCACGCCGGCAGTCTGCAATCGCCTGCCAAGCCATACTTCCGCATCGGCACCACCAGGTAAGCCTCCACGTCGATCTATCGCCGTGTTAGGACGTGCAATTTCCTGCGCTGATATCAATGCTGGCTGTACGGTGTTCCAGCACAGCCACAATGTGATGAGAGATAAATTTTTATCTCGCATTATATGATAAATTTATCAGTTATAGACACTGCTTTGGCAACAGACTACTTCAGTCCCATCAATATAATATATATTATATATACGCGAGGGCTGATTCAGAAGTCATGGCAACTATTGTTTATATCCTGGAAATGATCCAACACAGGAAGTGTACTGGGTACAGGTGAAAGTTTACGACAAGTACGTTTCAAAGGTGACACCATATGGGGTATGGAAGCAAGGAATGTCCGGCAAAGAATAAAGACAAACATGGCCTCTTGGAATCACGGTGTAATTAATTTATTCTCGTACATTCTGTGTAAACTCTTTTTAACGGGTACGCACCGTTCGTGTACTAGCTGTTTAACATCCTTCAAAGTAGTCTCCGAGGTTGTCCACGCTTCGTTGCCAGCGATGAGACGGACTGAATATACTATCGGCTGCACGAGATCCGTCAAAGTGCGAAATGCTGTGACGATGTCTTGTTTGTTGACAAAGCGTTTACCACGCAATGGCCTCTTTACTTTGGGAATAAGGTCGTGGTCGCGCACGGACTAAGATCGGGTGAATAGGGAGGGTGAGGCAACACATTTTAACCCCGCCGCCTTGAACAACGTGTAACGCTACCTGCTGTATGAGGTCCAGCGTTGTCGTGTAAGACTATAGCGTTGCCCAACAGTTCGGGACGTTTCTCTCGAACTGCACGACGAAGATGGTACTGCAGAAATGACAGGTGGTACTGTGCATTTACAGTACAGCCCTCACGAGCTGGATGAGACACAAACACATAGACTGTCATATGCCAAAATATCACCTCCGACTACTCTGAAGGATGTTAAATAGCTTTTACACATAAGATACATACCCGTTCAAATGAGTGTGTACAGGTTGTACGAGAATAAATCAGTTAAACTGTGATTTCAAGCAGCCGTGTTTGTCTTTGTTCCTTGCCAGACATTCCTGCATCCATAACTCGTGTGGTGTCACCTATAAAACGTACTTTTACACTTTCACCTGTAGATAGTAGTCTTAATTTCCTGTGTTGCGTCATTTTCGAGAGACAATAATTGCCATTACTTCCAAATTGGCCCTCTTATATTTAAAAGCACACACTAGGGGGCCACAGTATGAACTCGGACCGCCATGCCAAAACTGCAATAGTGTGCGAATTTTCATTGCCAGGAGGTAAGTTTTAACTCATTCCGTGATTATTAATAATGTGCAACCGATAAACGTTTACTGTAGCGATTGTTAGAGAGGAAATGCTGTATATTTATATGTATTTACTAGTGCAATTCTAGCTTATACGAAATATTGATTAAAAATATAAAATGACTAATTTTTCATCATAAAATCGCGAAGGAAAAGCTGTGCCACAGTCTAAATAATCCACCGTCATCCAAATTGATGACGTGGTTACGTAAAAAAAAAATGATATTTTGATATGCCTGTTAAATGGCACAGTTCTTCGGAAAGCGTCGCTGTGCGATAGTGTGAAAAGGAGACGCGTTGGCGATTGTGTCGGTAATCCTCCCTGACTGCGTTATCTGGTACGCGTCACGCACCTTATCTCAGAGTCTCGCAGAGTTGAGGCGTGGCTCATTTTGGATCACGTCTGATCGCCGGCAGGCAGTCAGGTATGTACTCTGCTTGCTTTATACAGTTTGCATGTCGACCGTGCGTGCGAGGGCACCCCGTCGACTCGGTCACCGTTGTCAACGCGCGTTGCTCTCGAACCTAACGTGGTTCAATTCACGCTTCCTGCAGACGTTTTGTTTATGCCGTCGAGGAGGTCCTCTCGCTTCGGGGCGGCTTGAACGACTTTCTCACACCGACGCGAGTCAAACCCAAATTGTATGACCCGCATTGCCAAGTTAATTCGCTGTCGTTTGGCACGGCCTTTTTTCTCACGGATGATATTCCGCGACTGTATACATCACCAATCGCTGTAGCTTTACTGCGCGACTTCTGAACACGTCTTTTAGTTACTCGCGTTCTGCTCAGCTGGTCTCTGATGGTTAGTGATGAAGTAACGGATCACAGAGCGACCCGCGTCAAAAACGGAAGATGGCTCCTCACACAGAGAAGCAGCAAGTAAAAATGTGCGCGTATACGAACGCGGAAAACTGTAAATTGATGTATTTCCTGTACTGAAATTTGTTTACTGCTTATCATCGCACTGCCGCCCGCCTTCCGCCTTCCGGCACAGCCCACCAGCTGTAGTCTATTCGCGGTTCCTTCACACTTTTTGAATCAAACCTTTGAAAAATCACCCCACGTACGACGTGTTTAGTTATTTCCTAAATACGCCATGTATCACAAACGTTTTATACATCTTTTAACACGAAAGTATCTTATTTTTCGTTAAATCAAAGTTTTATCTGTATATTATTTATAAATGTTAATAATTCATTTATAATGAATACGGAAAAAAAACCGCGAGAGAAGATGTGTGTTGGTAGCGCCTAGTAAGAAATAGTTCTCATGCAAATATCATTACAACTGAGTGCGCACGAATTCGGTGCATTGTCATTTGGTGTAATTTTATAGACTTTTAAATAAACTTCGTTTGTATGAGGCGGAGGAATATCCAGGAAGTAGAACTTTAGCAGGGCTTCAGAAAAGTGTGAAGTAACCGTGAATGGATTATAGCTGTCGTGCTTGGTTCGCGTTTTAAAGCCACCTTTTTAAAATAATAATATCGCTACTTTTGTTTATAATTTAAAATAAACACTGACTGGAGTACTAAGAGTAATGTTGGCAGCAAATTACGAAAATCAATTGGTTTGTCGAAATTTGATTATAAAAAGTGTCACGTTTTAATTTGTTGTCAGTAAGTTTGCTTCTTTCCGACCAAGTACAAATATTAACTGCAATAGCAGTAACATAAGTGCGTTTCTTAAGATTTCACCGCGTCATTTGTTCGACGAATGATTTTTAAAGATCGATGGAAATAATTATTACAATTGACTGATGAATACACAATGAGTGAACTCAATTTCACTGCTCGAACACAAGTTAACGTTTATGTAAATATAATACCGAGTTCTCGCGCGGCACCGGTGATGATTATAGTGTAAAAATGCTATTTACTTCCTCTTATAAGGCTGTTTACGATAAAGAGAGCACTTATGCACCAACCTTTGAAGAAAAAAAAACACTGTCCATAGCCACGTAGGTCCCACAGCGCACACACTGGCGTGCAGGCTTCCAGTTAATTTCGCAGCGAATTAATATAAATGTACGAGTTTAAATCGATGTCAACTGAAGTCAGTGTTCCTTGTTTTATACACTTTGTAGCACGAATTTGCACGGTGAGTAACACGTTTACTTTACTAACAATTCCAAGGCTTCACTTTGAATGGCGCATGGATAAAGTGATTAGGCCCACGACAGTTTTAGTTTTACATGTGTATAATACAAGGGTACAAAAAATGCACACCATCTCAATTTTAACTAAGTGTAATTTACTGTGCGCAGTGATTTTTCTCGAAGAACGTGTATATCAAAAAGTTAACAAGCGACGTGATATTCAAAGCTTATAATTCTGAGTCCAAAATATATTTTAATAAGAAAATAACATTAGAAGACGAACTTAAAATGAACTGCCTCCAATTTAGAATATGTTTAGCAACTTATAAGCTCCCATCAAAATTTAATATTTGCATAGTAATAAGCATTTAAAACACTAGTGTTTCATTTATAGATTTTAACTATTTCATTACTAGTGAACGTTCATGCACTTCTTCAAAAGTTTCAAACAGTTTTATTAGTTTTCAAATACATAACGGTTTTCTGGATTTCTGGCCAGATTTCTGGTTTTTATTTGTGGGTGGGGGTTAGAGTAATTATATTTTGCATCAAAAATTGAATACTGTATTTGGGACTACTATTTCACATTTTGTAATCATGCGTTATGCGGTAATTTTCATTATGTTTGACATTTCCCAACACTCAACAATTAGAGAAAATGACGTGGCACATATTTCTACTATACAAGAGCTATGAATTCTAAACGAGACTGTTCAATCCTTAAACTACATACAGGGTTTTAACTGATTTAAGTTTACAGAGCCAGCTTTAAGAACTACCAGTACCAGACATTTTACACAATTGGTTTCAGTAATAATTGTTTTGGTAATTTAAAAATGTAACACTACTGGTGTGAACACACTTCAAAATTAACAAAGTGTTGCATGTTGGAAAATCAGTTTTGATCACATGAGCAGTTTGCATCGTGGTAGCAATTGTTAAAAGAATCGGGGGGAAAAAAAAAAAAAGCTAAAATAGAAACAGATGACTGTAATTGTCCGTTGCCAGCGCTTATACAAGACTACGGCGTCTAACCAGTTCACGGTTACGTCCAACTTTCCTGAAGCCCAGCTGAAGTACTACTGCCAGGATATTCCTCCGTGTCATGTAAATAAAGACCAAGTATAGGCAATTACGCCGAAAGAACAACTTACCACATTCGTGCGCACTCATTTAATAATATTTTGCATAATAACTACGTCTTACTAGGCATAACCAATGCACCTATTTTATTCCTGTTTAATTCGTATTAATTACAAGTATTACATTTTATACACAAAACAAAAGTAAAAGCTAATTTTAATAAAACAAAATTAGACTTATGTTAACATAAGTATAAAGCAGTTGTGATGCATATATTGAGGAAACAACCAAACAAGGTTTAATTCAAAAGGTGCTAAGACTTACGAGATGATTTATACCTCCTCCAACCAATTTGTAATGAATTTTGATTAAATTCAAATTGTTAAAAGAATGTTATCCACACTAAAGTGCTTGTCTTTTGAAAATTAAGATATAAACAAACACTTTAATCACTGCTGACCATGCAACTGACAGTTGTATTGATGTGGCGGTTGACCAATGTTGGGTACACACGCACAAGACGAAAACTCGGTCTACATCGCCTTTACGGCTGAAAACGTCGTCAGAAGTTTCCGCGATTTCAGTTTTTTGAGGTGGCCTAGAAGACATCCCTGTTCTACCAGTGCAAACCGCGCGCTTCAAGCGTCTAAGATATTTATCATGTAACAAATGGCAACTGATAAAATTATTTGATTTCTCGGCAAAATTACTCACACACAGATACCGCTGATAACACGCGTTACTAAGTTTCAAGTGCTTTTTACGTAACCTATAAGTTGTAAATTATATAATTTTACAATGTTATCAAGTAGTCTTTAACAGATAATACGTTTTAACTTTGTATTTATTATGTTTCATTACGTTTACCCGACAAGAGGCTTACAGCAACTGAAAACCACTTACTTGACTAAGGGGGCAGGGTATAAATTTTCTTCGAATGATATCAAATATCTCAAGAGGTCGTAAGGTATATGATGATTAGATACCCGGAAATTTCGCGGATTCATTTGGCAGCATGCTAGACTCCACAATCCTAATGTGAACTAGAGCCTCAGCTGTTCATTGGCTGATGCCCCAGATTCATCGCAGACCAGGTAGAACGGCATTCGGTCCTAGTTTACTTGCAGGTCAGCAATTTGCTCAAATTTTTTCAGGGCGTGTCTTACAAAATGCGATCCGATTGAGACGGAAAGTCAAATGTAAAAGTGTTTGAAGTCTAGCTTGTCTTCAAATGAAATCGCGAAATGTCCGGGTTCCTAATGATAATGCTTGCAATGGGGGTGAGTGATTAAATTAAAAATGACTTCGGACATACGCTATTGCAAAGCTATGTCGCTAAAGAAAACAAAGACGACATTAAAAAAAGGTGNTTAAACTCAACCTGTGTTCTCGATCTGGCAAAACAAAGAAATAAATAGTGTGTACATACATGTTTTAGTTTGACTGAAAACGGGAACAGGCGCCAGTTGCCGAGTCGTCGCTGATGTTTCTGCTGTCTTCGTTGCGTCGTCATGTTGTGAGCTTGCATAGTTATCGTCTGTTTTCTTCGTTGGGCTTATCTGAAGTGTTGTGCTAGTATATACGCGTCGAATGTTAGGTTCCGTGTGAGGCATAAACAAGGAAACTTCTGTTTCGTTTGTAAATGTGGTAGGCCTGTGTAATGCACTACTGGTATCTGTAGGTGCAGAACTAATGGTTTGCGTTTCGACATATTTTTAATCAATTAAGAGTGTTTATATACAATTTTGGTTTATGCACTAAAATTACTGAAACACAAGACATACGAGGCATCTTGAAAAAGTTACGAAACGCCACATTTTGATTATATTGCTTTATAAAGTATGCAACTTTAAATAACGTTTTTTTTTAAAACCATATTTTTTATTTTTCTGTCTAATGTACTGTTACATGGAGGCCTGAGGGGCGTATCTGTGTTCGTGAGGGATGGAGGTCTTAATAAGAATAAAAGGACTGAATTTGATTTCTGAATTATTCACACAGCTGTTATTCACAGCATTAAATTATCTGTCTCCGCTATTACNAACCATATTTTTTATTTTTCTGTCTAATGTACTGTTACACGGAGGCCTGAGGGGCGTATCTGTGTTCGTGAGGGATGGAGGTCTTAATAAGAATCAAAGGACTGAATTTGATTTCTGAATTATTCACACAGCTGTTATTCACAGCATTAAATTATCTGTCTCCGCTATTACTCTTTTTATTTGATAGTGAGCGCAATATTTAATGCCTATTTAAAGTAATTAACGCCCTTCTTAATTTGTCCGTTTGGTTAGTCAATTAACACACGCTCATTTACACTTGTTCAGTCTATCTGTTGCCATCGTTTGTAATGTCTTCCACTCACGCATCTAGTCCAATAGTCCAGCCTGCAAGCCGCACTCTTCACTGCTTGATACTCGCAGTCGCAGATTTCCTTTCAGCTTGTCATTTCTCTCGCCGCTCGTCTTCTATCGCTCGGAACTCAGCCACTCATTCTATCATCAACTACTCCCGGCACGGATGCCCGTCGCAGAATTTATATTCTGCTGGCCTTGACCTGGAGTCATGCGGACAGAATCTAGGGCAGTAAACAACTAGAAAATTCATCTGATGGACGCAGAAACTCTATACATCCAGAGTCAGCAACGCGCGCCGCAAAAAGGATTATCGTGTCGGTTCGCTTTCTGTAACAGATACGCGGCCACCGGCCTATCGCTCGCCAGTTTATTCAAAACAATCCTTCGACTTTCTGCCACCGCGTAACAATACTTTCTTTTCTTATCACCTTTCTTATCAGCAAAACAGAAAGAAATTATGTTCTTCATTAATTTAATACTTGTGATTTCCGGCATAAAATAACACTCGAAACACAAGGTTCCAAGACCTAGTTTCGTGTGACGGTACACACACACACCTGACTAGTTTGGAAAGGTGGATTTCCAAAACCAAGGTTTCGGCTGACTGTACAAACGTGCCGATTAGCTACTATAAAGCAAATAGGCAGTATAATTAAAATGGCTAAAGTTTGCTGGAATTTCTGCATTTGTAGAAATAAGCAATAAGCCAGATCAAAAAACAGTGTTCGCTATACTCTTACAATAAAAATAACTTAAGTTGTGTTAAAATTAATAAAATACTCAACATCAAATTCAACTAGTTGAAGCGATTATAAATAAATATTACGGGAGCGCGTTTTCGTGGTTAGGATTTCCTCTTGTTTGCATTCGGTTATTGAGATTTAACCATTTGAACTAGTTCCCTTTTGAAACCCAGGGAGCATGCATTTTGAAAACATGTTCAAACATGTCTGCCGAACGAATGGCAATTTACTAATTCAACAAACACGTTAAGGTCATTCGTGCAACCACGCCATTAGTTACAGCTTCGCTACGGGGTTATAGGTGTGTCTATGTCCTATGCAGCCTGTAATTTAGGCTTTGATAGTACCAAAATGAGAGTTATAAGACAAGCAAAAAATGTAAGGCGCCTAAAGTATTTCAATGCCACCCCCCTCCCCCCGATCGTAGTTGGATACGTTATTTCGCAGCTGCTGAAAACTTGCCGGGAGGCTGTATAGCGTGTGTACTGCGCTCCATGGGGGCCGCGATGGTGAAGTAGTCAGACTACTCGCCTCCCCCCTGCCCACCTCCCCCGGATTTTCGCACGTCTGAATCGTGGTTAAACTTTGTTTGCATGGGACGGAGGAAGACCCTGGAAGCAGAACTTAGCAGGACTTCAGAAAAAAAGTTGGAAGCAAGCGTGAATGAACTATGCTTGTCTGCTACGCGGCAAAACGCTAGGCCTACCGAGTATTCGAACGGTCGCGGGTGCAGCATCTCTCACAACTGCACGGTACGGATACGCGAGTATTGATTTGTCCGCACGATGCAGCCTACCCGCCGGTTATGCGAGAGCTTGAGAAACGCCACAAGGAAGGGGGTGCATCGTTTACGATTCCTGGATTCTCTTACGAGCGCTAGGGTTGGGGCGTAACCCATCAGATTAGAAGAGCATTGGTTAGATATTTGTAGGTCCACGAATCTTTCTGGACGTTCGTATCAAGTATTCCCATTGGTATAGGCTACTCTCGGTAAAATGAGCCCATTTGAAAGTCCTCTCATTTGCAATAATATCCAATAAGTGTATTTTATTGTAGCCTTAGACGTTAACTTCCGAGTGCAGTGGAATACACACACTGTGCTTATTACTTACATGGCAATATTTATTTATAAATATCTTTATAGCATAAAAAATGGCTGAAAGAAAAAAAGTAACTAGAGCCTCAAAAGTGCTCACTTTACCATGAACAGCCTACGAGATACCTAGCTCTAAATACCTGATAACGCCATTTTGCCATTATGTTTTATGTTGTGTTCAGTTATTCACCATTTTCACGGGCACATGTTTATTAAAAAAAATAACAGTACTGTTTATTACTAATTTATTTTAAACTTTTATAGTGAAATTGTATAAGTATGTGGATTTTAATGAGTTGATAAATTATCACTATTACATTTTGGTGCTTTAATTGAAGAGGAGTCGAGGCAATTATCCGTAACAGATTGACATTCTACATTCAGTGGTCCGGGATAAAGGTAGTTAGAGACACACTGGATTAGAACCTGCAACACAACGTAAAGAATAACCGCAAGCATCGCCAGTGATGACAACTTTCTGCTCGTACCCCTCATATTTCTCAAAACCATCGACTGTCGACGAGAGTACGCTACTACCGTTTCTGCTTTCTCGATCAGCACTGTTTATACTTACTAATGAAGGAATTAATATTTTCCTAGCAGCTAATAGGGTTTGCTCTGCGCTATGTTCTCAGGTTACTTACTACACCACCGTGCCTATAGATAACAGACACCACCGTGCCTATAGATAACAGCCGATAACAAAACTGTTTGTAACTTTTGTCCAAGCTCGCAGATACCTGTCGCGCAGTATACGTACTTTGTCAGTGCGGAGAGATTTGGGCGACTCTTTAACATCGAGATCTATAGAGCCGATGAGGGTGAAGCGAGGTGAGTATGGAGCAGCGCCGGAATACAGGGGTGGGGGAAACTTAAGATCCCCGAGAAAACTCACCAACCAGTGGCATCGTCCGGCACGATTCCCACATGCGAAAATCTTGGAGCGACCCCGCCGAGAATCGAACCCGGTTCGCATAGGTGGGAGGCAAGTAGTGTAACCATTACACCACCAGCTACCGTTTACTCCAGAAGGTTGATTTTAATACATTGGTTATTCTGACAATTCGTGTGTGAGCGTGAGAGATTCGCGTAGCTAGAGGAACGTCATTGCATCATATGCACGTTCAATTAGTACAGTAGCAAGTTTCTTTCCAAACAAAATGCAAGTATCAAAGTAAGTATTAAAACATATTGGGTAATATATTAAGGAATATTTAACATCTATCACAAAGTGAATCCACGTACACACACACACATATATATATATATATGTGTGTGTGTGTGTGTGCATACAGACATACCAGAACAACTTCAAGACGGCAATACATAGCAGTAAATTTAATATATTTATTCAAATTTGGCATCTCGCACCTTGGGAAGAAAAAACAAATTTTTTCTTTGTACAGACTAAACAATATTTTATTTTGGAAGTGAATGAAACAATTCAAATCGAAATATGTGGTTAAACGGTTATCTACAGCTGTGTAACCTGACCCTGAAATATTTCTGTGTACTAAAATATTTTTCAACTATTTTGCTTCTTCTATGACTAACTTGACAGAAAACTGAAATAATTATTATTAGTGTTGCACGTAGACTAAACATGAGGTAGACCGATTCTTCGTCTTCTGCGCATGTAGGTACCCAACAACGACCTACCCGAAACCAACGCAACTGTCAGTCACATGGTCAACCGAGATGGACGTGTGTTTATATCTTAATTTTCAAAAGGTACTATACCAATTTCAATTCAATCAAAATGCATCACAATTTGGTTAGAGGAAGCATACGAACATGTCAAAGCACTTTTTCACCAACAGTGTTCTAACCTCAAATCATATCCACGTTCAATGTTAAGACACGGAAATTGGTTCTGCACAGCAAACTAGATCGCTCTATCCCATATCCACTCTACGGTGTTGCATAATACGAATTGTATTTGTATTCTTTGGTAACCTACAAGTGTTTGTAAACAAATAATGAAGCTGTTGAAATTATGAAGTACTGACAGTTCTGTACTATCAATCGGGGTAACCACACAGCTCAAGCACTGGATTGGGATCTGCGTGATAATATAAGACAAAGAAGACTGTGTTTGTTAATTTTACGCCAATTGTGTACAAGTTAATTTAACAAGAAGTCACGTAGATAATTTTACATTTTAAGTCAATAAGCAATGTAAATTTATGTACAAATTTCTACTTTAGTTTAGCAACACCATATGCCATGCATGTACCGAGTCAGGTGGCGTAGTGGTTGAACTTTGGACTCTCATTCGGTAGGATCTGGGTTCTAATCTGGGTCCGACCAACCCGATTTCGGCTTTCCATGGTTTCCCGAATTCATATCACTCCAGCCGAATGCTAGGATGATTCCTTACTGCAGGCCATGGCAGATTCCTACCCGTTCCCGAATATCTGAGCGACCTGCTTTCTCGTTAAAAGCAGGGAATCCGCAAGTTTGCAAAGATTTTCAAATAATTATTTGCTTGAGTTTCCCCGCAAAACTACGGAAATAGTGTTTTTGGCCGGATAAACTATAATATACATACACTGGGTATTCCAATAGTATGTAGTTATCTGATAAAGTAAATAGGACAAGAGTTATCAAATTAAAAGTGGTTATGAATTTGTTAAACGAACGGTCCGCCCACAGCTAATTTTTAAGATTAAATGATACAGTATTTTGATGGAAATTATTTTATTGGTGGGAAGTGGGGAAGTCTTTAGAAACGTTCGATGCACGTTCCACAAATACTTTTGTATAGACCCCAGTTAATTTTTCTTTCAGCCACTTTTTATCCTTTAACCGCCTTTTTTTAAAGAAATAATGACATGTAAATAATAAACACAGTGTGTGTGATTTCCACCGCACTCTGAAGTTAACGTCTAAGGCTAAAATAAAATATATTTCTTGACTATTATTCCGAATGAAAGGGCTTTCAAAAGTGCTCACGTTATCGTGAAAGCCTATACGTATCCGACCCGTGTATTTTGAGATACGGTGCTTTGAAAAATTAGTTCGTAGCTTCGTTGCGAGTGCCTGGAAATGTTTTTTCTAATGTGCATGTAGTGTTGGAAGTAATTGGCATAGTTTGAAGCGTGTGTTCTTTACGCACATTAGATGTACGTTCAATAGTTTTGTTTTAAAAAAAAATGCATTTCAAGCACACTACAATGCAGATCAAGCACCAGGAAGACACTTTATAAGATATCACATTTGCACATGGTAGCACCTTGCCGCATGCTTTTGTTACTTTTTTTTACACGTTTGTATATAAAGACCATTGACGACGCTTAGCCAGCAGTATATTAACGGAAAAGTTATATAATTCACCCATGTATTAAAAGAAAAAGTTACAAAATGTTTGGTGATACTGCATTTTTTAAAGGAAATATGCTCGACGAGAAGCCGTTTTGTCTACGTAGGGAAAATTTGGCTGCGTGAAATTTTATTGCATCAGTTAAGGCTTATTTGCGTTACGAGATGTGACAACGTCTACTATCATACTGACGAAAAATTCCGCTAATTAGTGGGGGAAAAAGTATGGAAATATAAAGTTTTACTGAAACGCGGTCCGGAGAGACTAAATACGAAACTCGTCAGCAGTTAGAAATTGTATGTTCTGGGGTTGAGGGACGAGGAATGAGCAGCGGCCATCTTGGATGATGTCACGAGTAGAACCTCCTGCTCTGTCATTCCTTCCATACGGCGGCCATTTTGTCAGACATTACCAGTGGCAGCCATTTTGTCAATAAGTACCATCCATACTGCTTAGTTATTCCTGGTGGCCATCTCGTTCCCTATGTCATGCTCTTGCATTCCAAGCGAGGGGAGTCATTCCTTGCTGACCGCGGTCATTTTCCCAGCCAGTTCTGGCCATACTACTTCGTGTTCTTGAATTCCAAGCCAGGATGTTCTCAGAGTCTTCCTGAATTGGAACCGCGACCATCTTGGATCACGAGGCAACCTCTCTCATTCCTTGCGAATATTTTGTTAGTTCGCCAGTTGCCTGCAGGAGCGTACTAGCATCGCGAAGTATAGTTCAAACAATGACCACGAGAAGCGCTGGGAATTTAGTAGTTTGGGTACTCAAAAATGCAGGAGGCATGCGGGATTGTTCCGACCACCCTTGGGTCGTCAGTCAGACGCCGTGACCACACGACTGCCACTGCAGGGGATGTTTAAGAAGACAAGATAATGTAAATACACGCACTGGCCTATGCACTGGACAGACAAACTTTTAATCATGAAAAAATCAACATTGATTAAGAAATATAATAAATGCTCACATCAATTCAGTAAATAGATGCATACTCCTTATATGTATAATAAAAATGCCGACAGTTTACCCAGTACTGAGACATCAGACCTGCACGGTTATAATAATAAAAACAAAAAATGACTATGACCTAGGACAGTGTGGTCCCAAACGAACAACAGTTTAGACTCCTATTCTGTAATCACCTCCATCAGCAGTCCCCGCCAATCCCTCAGAAAAAAATATGAAGTCTCGGAAGATAACAGCTGTTTAGACACATGCATCTACACACAAAGGGAATATGATGTATGAATGAAATGTACACAGCACAATTTAGAACAATGAATTTATTAACATTAAAAAAAACATTCAATTGTAGTACATACATGTTCAATCACATACACACATCTCTTGCAGGACAATTACATGTCAGTAAGGGTCGACCTAGGTATCCAGCAATTGTGACTGGAATCGAAACCTGGCCATTTCACGAACAGTTTACTACCTCAGTTTACTACCTTCTAGACCAAAAAGACATCTGGAAACTGTTGTCTTGCTTGATCTCTTGTTCGTAAAATCCACTTTTCAGTGGTTCACCATTCAGATTGACGAGTTGATACGTTCGTGGTTCGTAATGACTGATCTTGTCAATCCTATATACCTCTGTGCTTCAGTTCGGTGTTTAAAAATTTTCAAATTTTCTCTTAACACGTGATATTCGAACATAGTCACCAAATTTCGCTTTAGCCTTGCGTCCATCCAGTCTGTTCACATTTTTGAACAAAGTCGACAGCAAAGAATCTTCCTTGACATCCACCGGACGCATGTGTATGGTGCGATGTACTCGTCCATTGCAGTCTGAAATCAGAAAAGGTAGTATGTCCAGCCAACTTAACTACCCCGCGACGAAAATTCACGCCACACGACATTCTTCAGAGTGCTGTTAAATCGTTCCACGATGGAGGCCTTCTTATCGCCGAACATACTGTAGTGATTGATTTTATTTGCATCCATTAGCGAATGGAAGGCTGGATTGTAGAATTCTCTGCCAAGATCCGTCTGCATATTCTTAGGCTGTCCCTTATCTTGTTAAAAGTCTTCATAGCAACAGCTACATCTTCGCCATGTATCCGGCGATCTGGCACTGCCCATCCATATTTGCTGAAACAATTTATCACAGTCCACATGTATCTATAGCCCTTATAAACAGACAGAGGCATATGGGATCATTTAAACCAGGTCAGCCTGGTCTAAAGACTAGTACTCAGTCTAAAGACTAGTGCTCTTCGCCTATGATAATTGCATCGTCCAGGCCGGTGAAGCTCGGCGGCGATTTGTGCACGTGACATTAGTAGATGTATCCACCTTCATGCAATTATTCCACGACATTCACAATCTCATTCGTGTGTGATTGATTTCCAGCCTGCTGTGATGCGATTAACAGTCGTAGATGTGATACGAGCTCATTCACATCGTCCCAGAACACATACTCGAGCTGACTGCCTCCAAGCTTCGAAGTGAGACCCGAATTGCTCACTATGCCGACGTCCGGAAACAGCTCGGCAACAATGCCAAATTTCGGATGTCTCTCATCCTTATATGCGTTGCTGGAAGCATCATTGTCAGCTAAATTTGCACTCGTGAGGCTAAGTAATCTCTTGTACTGGCGAAGAGCCTCCTGCGAGAACCCACCAAGTTCGCGCTTAAAAATAAATTCATAGAGGCCTGGGGACGCTCGCATTGCTTCATTGTCAATCTGTATAAAATCATTCGGTAGAAAAATCTGCTTCTTCCCCAAGTACAATTTCTTATTACATATATAAACACCATACATTCCATCATTAAACCTCGTTGTGTACGAAGAAAGAGAGAGTTGCGAAGGGTGGTCGTGCGCAAGTTATATATGTCCATTTTTCGTTTCAGTGTGGCTAAAGGCAAGTCGTCATCATCTTCAACAGTCCCCTCCAGAAGTATCTTACGCTTACTCCCGCATTCGTCGTCCGGTTCAGTCTTCATGTCGGCAGGGGGAATGGTTTGCCTCTTGTAAATTATCCAGTCGTGATGTGAGCGGACGTAAGGTCTCTTCCAATGCAGCATCGCACTCCATGCGCACACGCTTGGCTGGTATATACTTATTACGTACACTTGCAATTACACGATGTAAATCTTCGACGGTAGGAGCCATCGTACTAATAATAAAAGCAGAATGTTCATAAGACGTTCACTCTTCCCTCGATCAACTTGACAATTTTATCTTCGAAAATGGAGATTCGCTGAATGACCGCATCTCGCATGTGCTGGCAATTTGTCCATTTTTCATAGTCCGTGCGCAAGTCGTTAAGGTTACGTACAATCCCGTGTCGTATAAGCTCTTCAATTTGCCCGAGTCCTGCACTCAAAGTGCGGTCACATGTTTCTAGCTCCTCGACCATGGGAGTAAGAACTCTTAACCATTCTATCGAAGACAGATCTGAGTTTCGATTCCAAGTTTGATACACTTCCTAGCTGAGTACTTAAAGCGTTCAGCCTGCTCACACCCTCGCTCAACACATTAAGGTGTTCGAATAGTTTATCAGAAAGATCAGCAACACACTTGACGTCAACCTGTCCGAGCTTCGTTTTTACGGTCGTGAGCTTATCTCCCAAAGCGGCCAGCTTGCCTGCACCCTCGTTCGCAACATTAAACTGATCCTTCAGCATAGCTGCCAGGGCAGTAAGAACTCTGTTAACTCGCTCGCACAAGTCATCGAGCTTTGCCGCCACGGCTGTGAGCTTGCTTTCAAGGACGCTCCGAACGTCAATATATGAATATGAGTATTCATAGTAGCGGACATCGTACCAGCAGCATCAAGGTTCTATTTTAACTTCTTAATTAAAGCATTTAGCGTGATGTCACTTTCAGTCTTAAGACTACCGTCTAGTTTTGTGGCTACACCGGCTAGAACTCTAGCAGCGACTTGCTCTCCCACATTGTCGATTTTATGCTCCATGGTCGCAAGTTTATCTCGTAAAGTGTTTAGTTTGAGCACATCTTCACTAAATTTGTGAATCTGGGCTTCCATCTTGACAGACATATTGCCGAACAGTTTTCCTATGGCCTCGAGCTTATCGCCGGAAGCAAAATCAGTTAGTTGGGACACTATCTCGATCAACGTACCAAGTCGCAAATCCATGTTAGTAGTCAGTATATTCGTATCGAAGGGACTGCGTTCCATAGTTGCGAGCTTCCCACCTAAAGCAATCAGTTTGTGAACGTCTTCAGTCAATGAGCGTAATACATTTGTCATAGCCATATGAAATCTGCTGGCTATTCGCTCACCCACTCCATTGAGTTTCGCCTCTAAAGCAGCGATCCGAGTCATACCGTCTGTAAGGGTACGAAGATGTCTCAATGCTGACCTGCAGTTCTGCCACCGGTTGCAACGCCTCCGAAGTAACGCTGCGGACAAAGGATACATTGACAGCATTTCATGTTTCGCCCCTCCGAGATTCTTGGCTCGTTTCTTTCAGAAACTACAGTTTCCATCGTCAGTAGATGTAATACAGCTGCCCATTGCACGCTTCAGACCACTATAGCCGAACGTGGATAAAGCATAGCTCATCGTTTACTGATGGTTGATAATGAACTGATCGAAACCCCTGCGGTACCTTCCCCTTATGAGGTGGGAAATCCTTTGCTATCACAAGGAAACCGTGATGTTCGCGCCAGCAACATGAACACACATCTTTAAATCTGTGGAATGTCAGAACTCTATTGACATGAACATGTAAATTCAGGTCGTTCATGCGAAATAGAACTAGGAAATTAGCATGGTCATGCAGAAGCTGCTTAGGCATACGTGAATAAGTTTGACATAAGTAAACTGAATCCACCACAACATGGCATCCCATCTGACAGACAATATGAATGAGCTCGTATCATGTCTAAGACTGCTAATCGCATCACAGCAGGCTAGCAATCAATCGCACACGAATGAGATTGTGAATATCGTGGAATGATTGCATGAAGATGGATACATATACCAATGTCACGTGCACAGATCGCCGCCGAGCTTCACCAACCTGCACAATGCAATTATCGTAGACGAAGATTACTAGTCTTTGGACTGAGAGATCTGTAACAGGCTGACCTGGTTGAAATGATCCCATATGCTTCTGTTATTAAGGGCTGTAGGTACATGTTGACTGATAAATTGTTTCAGCAAATATGGATGAGCAAAGCCGGTTCGCCGGAAACGCGGCGAAGATACAGCTGCTGCTATGAAGACTGTTTTACAAGACAAGGGACCACCTAAGAACATGCAGACCGGTCTTGGCAGAGAATTCTACAATCCTGCCTTCCAATCGCTAATGGATGCAAATAAAATCAATCACTACAGTATGTTCGGCGATAAGAAGGCCTCCATCGTGGAACGATTTAACCGTACTCTGAAGAATGTCATGTGGCATGAATTTTCGTCGCGGGGTAGTCATAGTTGGCTGGACATACTACCTCATCTGATTTCAGACTACAATGGATGAGTACATCGCACCATCCACATGCGCTCGGTGGACATTAAAGACGATTCTTTGCTGCCGACTGTGTTCAAAAATGTGGAGAGATTGGACGGACGCAAGGCTTAAACGAAGATTGGTGACTGTTCGAATATCTTGTGTTATGGGAAAATTTACAAATTCTTACACACCAAACTGGAACACAGAGGTCTACAGGGTTGACAAGATCAGTCATTACGAACCACGAACTTATCAACTCGTCGATCTGAATGGTGAACCACTGAAGGGTGGATTTTACGAACAAGAGATCAAGCAAGACAACAAAGTCTGTTTGGTCGAGAAGGTGTTGCAGAGAAGAGGTAGTAAGCTGTTCATGAAATGGCCAGGTTTCTATTCCAGTCACAATTGCTGGATACCGAGGTCGGCTCTTACTGACATGCAATTGTCCTGCAAGAGATGCGTATGTGATTGAACGTGTATGTACTACAATTGAATGAATTGTTTTTAATGTAAATAAATTTATTGTTGTAGAAAATGTGCTGTATATATTTCATTCATACATCATATTCCCTTTGTTTGTAGATGCATGTGTCTAAACAGCTGTTATCTTCTGAGACTATTCATATTTTTTACTGAGGGATTGGCAGGGACTGCTGATGGAGGTGATTACGGAATAGGAGTCTAAACTGTTGTTCTTTTGTGACCATACTGTCCGAGGTCATAGTCATGTTTTGTTTTTATTATTAAAAACCTGCAGGACTGAGGTCTCGGTTCTGGGTAAAGTGCCAGTATTTTATTACACATATAAGAAGTATGCGAATATTTTCTGAATGTTTATGTGAGCATTTATTATATTTCTTAAACAATGTTGATTTTTTCACGATTTAAAGTTCGTCTGTCCAGTGCATAGGCCAGTGTGCATATGTACATTATTTCGTCTTCTTAAACATCCCATGCAATGGCGGTCGTGTGGTCAAGGCATTAGACTGACGACCCAAGAGTGGTCGGAACGATCCCGCATGCCTCCTGCATTTTTGAGTACCCAAACTACTAAATTCCCAGCATTTCTGGTGGCCATTGTTTGAACTATACTTCCCGATGCTAGCATGCTTCTGTAGGCAACGAGCGAACTAACAAAATGTTCGCAAGGAATGAGAGAGGTTGCCTCATGATCCGAGATTGTCGCGTCTCCAATTCGGGAAGACTCAGATAAAACCTCCACATTTGGAATGCAAGAACGCGAAGTAATATTGCCGGTACTAGCTGGTAAAATGGCCACCATCGGCAAGGAATGACTCGCCTAACGTGGACTGCTAGAGCATGATGTAGGGAACAATATGGCAGCCAGGGATGACTGATCAGGATGGTCTGTATTGACTGACAAAATGGCCACCATCAGCATTGGCTGACAAAATGGCAACCGCCTGGAAGGAATGACAGAGCAGGTGGTTTGACTCGTGATGTCCAAGATGGCCGCCGCTCGTCTCGTCCCCCAGCCCCAGAACATACCATTTCTAACTACTCTAATCCCCGTATTTCCTGTAGCTTCAGTAAAAGCAACACAAGGTTCTCTTCATCTACACAACCCGAAACACGCTATTTACGTAACCTAAATATACAGTTAAGTTAGCACCGAAATATATTTTTCCATGGTGTTATTTATTTTATTTGCATTCAAGAGATCTCGAAAACAGATATTGGACATATCAAAGAGTTCAATTAACAGTATACAAAAATATAGGGCCTATGTAGTTATATAATATAAACACAAGAAAGTTTCAACAAAACAAGGTTTTAGGATGCAATATACAATAAACTAAATAATGAGATAATGATAAATACAATAAATATTAAGACATCATACCTGAACACTTACATCAATTACAATAAATTAATAGCAGTGTACAAATTACACACAACCAAACATTTATAAATCTCTTATTACAAAAATAGTTTCAAGTCTCATTTAATAAAAACTCCCCAGTATTGTCAAAAAAACATATCCAGGAGAAACTCCAAAAATATTTTGCGAAATAATTGATTGATCCCAATCTTTTTTAGGCTACGTGGTAGAGAGTTATAATACCTTTTCTCGTTTATTTGTACTAATTTCACTGTGCTGCTTTTGTTAACAAAAAATTTTAATGAATATCATATTTAGTTCCTGTATTATAGTTGTGGATTTGCCTGTAACAGACGCAATAGTATAAACAAAATATATCTATAAATATAAATACAAGAGGAGAGAATATTCAGATTTTTAAAAAGAGGTTTACAGTGTGTTTGTGGAAGTTTCTGAAACATTACTCGCACCGCTCTTTTTTGCATTATAAATATATGATTTAGATGCTGTTTATGTATTCCCCAGAAAATTATACCAAAGTTCAAACCAAAATCATGCCGTTTACATATCAGATGTATGTTCAAGAAGGCGCCAATTAATGCGTCAAGTTAGTCTGAAGGCCGTCCTCAAGACAACCATTTCAGCGCAGTAGGCGGGGACATTGAAAAGCTTGGCCAATTACATAATCTTCCAATTTCCAGCTTGGTCTAGGGCCAGTCTTTTTTCCTGCCTCCAGCTAGTAATTAAACACTGGATTTAATGCGACGCTTCCAGTGCCAGCACGGATTTATTTCCATGGTCGTTACTGTTAATCTTTCAATCAAAATTCTTGAAGGTTTCTTCTTAAGACTGCCGCCAAGAGATGAAGAAAGCTCTAGTTCTATAAACTTAATCCATAATTGCTTAATTTATTGACTTTTTTGCTTTAACGTTCTTTTTCTGGCAGTAAGAGAGGTAAATATGTACACAAACGAACCATTTCAACGTCGCTAAAAGTAGGTTCTCAGTTAACTGAGCAATTCTAAAAAGCCCGCTTAGTTTCTTTGAATGGGCAACATTGTGTCGCCTAATGACTATAGGATGTTCATAAATTAACTGAGCACTTTTGAAATCAACCTTTGAAAAACGTCACTGCCCTCTACCTGCATGTATTTTAACTGGCATACGCCCAGCAAAGTTGGTTACGACGGAGGGAAAGTAGTTCCATATCTTGACGCTTAATTTAAATTGTTAGGTGTAAAGAACTTATTACCAAGATGATTTCTTACACTTAGCTTTTTTAACACACATAAGTGTAAAAATTAGCAAGTTTGTAAAATAAATACTTTCCTAATAATTTCCCAGCTTCAGTTGACCGACGCATGACTTAAGTGACCAGGCACATGGCTATGCTAATTTTACAAATGGCGGGAAAATGCAGATGTGCATACAAGTAGATCATGAAGTTGGGCCTTCGAAAGTGCTCAGTTTAATGTGAACAGCCTTTAGTATTTAGGATGGGCTATTCGACTAATTCCTAAGGGCACTTTTTTCACTAAATTATTTCCGCGCAGGCTACACTTCAATATCCCACGTTCACACCTGCGTTTTTGTTATTACCGGCCGCGTTTCTGTGAAAAGACGTTAGGTGTAGTCTGTCTCACGAACGAGTGCACTTTTCTGACAGTTCTGGAGGTAGTCCTGCTTACAGCTGTTTCCATGGATACAGCGGTACACCCCCCCCCCNACACCCGGCTGACTGTCAAATTGCTCAGTACGTCAATAGAAAGGATTTTTCAATAACTGTAAACAAGTTTACTTCCAGAACTGTCGAATAAAAATGCACTCGTTCGTGAGACTGACTATACAGGGTTACTCCGGTACTGAGCGCCTAAGACGCGCATCAGTTAAAATAATCCGAGTGAGTGAGTGAAGAGATTTGGACGGCTCTTAACATCGACGTCTTGAGAGCCGACGAGGGTGACGCGAGGTTATGGAGCAGCGCCGGAATGCAACGGTGGAGGGAACGGGAGATTCCCGAGAAAATCCGCCTACCAGCGGCATCGTCCGGCACGATTCCCATATGTGAAAATCCTGGGGCGGTCCCGCCGGGAATCGAACCCGGTTCGCCTTGGCGGGAAGCGAGTAGTCTGACTACTACACCACCGCGGCCCCCTAAAACCATCCAATCGCGAAAGTGGACCTGATCCTAAGTATTTTGAAATACGGGTAGACAAATCATTTCGCTATAAATATGATCCTAAGGCAACGTGAAATTAAGACTAACAAATATATGATCCAATTCAGTAATCTGATGGATACAAAACATAAAGAGGCGGGTTAAGGGGCCTCCCTCCCTTCTTGTCATCAGTCTCATAGTAATTAGTTATGTCTATTCCAATAAAAAAAAACTATGGATTATTTCAATGTGAATCTTTTCTCAGGACAGAAATGAAATAAGTATTTTGTTGCACATTCATAAGTTTGGTTGCTGAAACATAGCCTAAATGAGGTCTTTAAAAATGGTAGAAGTCTAGCGAAAACAGCTGTAAGTAGCCCTCTTCTGTAAAATAGCGTTTTAAACTATTCCGAGAATGCTGCATCTTTCCTGAATTGATTTCTGTATAAAAACCCATTGTCACCATTGTAACGTTACGGTTTTCCAGGTATTATATTAGTCTTTGGTTTCAGATTATTTGGTTGCGGTGACTATTAACTAAGATAATTTTCAAATTAAGATTTAGTGTATGATCTCGCAATTGACGATTGGATGAGAAGTGTGGCATGGTCAGACGACAGCCAATCAGAGTGCAAGTAACAATAGAAGTGACGCTGAAGTTTGAATAGAGCTTTTTTCCTGTAAGGAATGTAGTCACCACCACCGAGAATGGAACGGCGTGGGTGTTGACAAAAAAAAAATCTGATTCATCTTAAGTTTATGTAAATATGACAATTGCTGCAAGATGTTTTAAAGTTTAATTATTGATAATGGAAAAAGAATGAGGTTTAGTTTTTTGTTTTGAGATGAAAGAATCACGTGTCTAATTTGTTGGAGAAAAGGAACGAGTCAATAAAAAAGCACAGAATTTCGGCCTCCTAATTCTACTGAAATGTAAAATTCGTAGGAAACTGAACACACCCGAAGTTTGTTTATGCTATTTTCCATCGCCATCCTTCCTTATAGCCGGACGTGTCTTCTAGGCGTTTAATTTTGTTTACTAGCGATTCCCCTTAATATAAACATTACTATTTGAATTAAATGTTACGACATAGAAATACTTTATACTTTTAATTCGCTTTCAACGTAACTGCAAGTAAAGTAGTTAAGACAACGAAACTGCGTTTGTTGCTCTCACAATAATGGACGAGAGAGGACTGACAGAAAAAACGTAAATGTTATTTTAAGTGTTACAAAGAACAAGTTTTTGTCGTGCATTTTGTAACGTTGTCAACGAGGCAGGGTAAATAGTTCCATTTATTGACTTCGTATTAGAAGTGTGACATTTAAATTTTTGGACAGTAAATTTATTGAATTTAGTTTCAATTTGTTCCATGCACAAAAGTGTAAGAGTTTGTTAACATATTTACGTTCTTAACGCTTTCACAGTTACAATCGACCAACTCGTGAATAAAGTGAAGTGGCCCACGGCAATGTTAAATTTACATATGCCTGAAGGATACAAAAAGGGGGATAAAGGTGGATGCTAGGCAGGGTTTTAAAAAAATGTTCTGTTTGCCATGAACCGCCTTTAGCATCGGTCAAAGCTCTTGTCATATGTCGGGGCCAATGAGAATGCGCGTACTTGTTACTGGCGGCAGCTGCCAGCGAGACTCCGGAATATGTAGTAGTCTTGAAAAACGAACGTACCTCGCCAAGTGACTGACCTCCGTAGTTGGACGTAGTTTCCTGCTGCGTACAGAGTAATCATATTTTATTCGTGGTTATTTACAACTTTAATGAAGCCCTGCTAAAGTTCTGCTTCCAGGATATTCCTCCGCCTCGTGCAAACAAAGCTTAACCAAGTCTAGAAAATTACATCAAAGGAACAACGTGCCGCATTCGTGCGTACTCAGTGTAATAATATTTTTCATACGACCCATTTCTTACGAGGTATGATCAACAAGCCTAATTTTTCCGTTTTATTTATATTAATTATAAATGAAATACTATAGACAAAACATAAGTAGATGTTTAATTTAATAAAAAATAAGGTAGATTTAAGCTAAAAAAAACTATATAAAGAAGCGTGATACAAGAGATATTTAGGAAAAACCAAGCAAGTCATACATGGGGTGGTTTTTCAGATGTGAATAAACCGCGAATAGACTAATGCCACACTGTGCATAATCCCAGATATAGGACACTGCGGTTTATAAGGTTTAATTGTAGTCGGCTGTCCTCTCCGATGGACACACGTGTAATTCCGACTAGTCCAGAGGATGGACGAGGTGACTAGTGTGCGAAGCAGCGGTGGAACTAAGACGGGAGAGGAGAAGAGTATCCCGAGAAAACCCACACACGCGCGCGCACGCCGGCAGAGTCTGCCACATCCCCCGCACGATAATCTCCGCCCGATAACTTCTCGCCCGCCGATGCCTGGGATGGAACTGTGGGGCCTCAGGTGGCGAGGGGGACCGGTGACTGACCGCTCAACCAAGCTTGGATCTACTTTGGCTAGTTTCTACATTTAAAACATGTCATTTTTATGCCACCGGTTTCACGAGCTTCTGGGAATGGTCCTCGTGTATGATTTTTCTACTGTATATATAGTACAGATACTCTGAAGATCAAATAACCAGAATAATCTACAAAAGAATGCCGGGAGATTGTAGTATTTATATTGCACTTGAACCGGTGTCAGTAATCAGACCAGTATTAGCTTAATAAAGATCATAACGTCGCCAATTATGGAGTAATAAATGACCGAGAGAGTCTCGAGAACAGCGCGAGATCGTACGTCGAAACTCGTGTAATCACAAAAGTTAGGCACTGGAGCAACAGAACATGGGTTTTGTTCTGTATTCTGTGGGAGGTTCCTTATTGGCTGGGAAGCTGGCTGGCGAGTAGGTTATCGGGCGCCGATTGGCGAATGGTATTCCAACATGCTGACTGCCAGTGAGGCCATCTCGATCTCGCCGGCGTGTGCGGCTGGAATTCGCGGAATAAGCGGGGATGTTACCACTTCTGTAGTCTTCGTCCTGAGAAGGTGCGATGCAGTGAGCCTCGCACTGTTCCGGCGCTGACCTAGACAGTCAGCAGGGGTGGCGACAAAAAGCCCCGAAGATGGTGCACCTCGGCTGGACCAAGGTGCTCTTGGTGCAACGGTCTCAAGACTAAGAGTGTTGGCAGGATAGCTGAAGGCGCACGTGCCACTTTTCTGATGTGTTAGCCTGAGATGACCCGCGTCGAACGGGATATTCTCGACCCCCCTTGCCTGTTGATGATGTGGGGGT
>NQII01000284.1:312997-444763 GCA_002778355.1 Clitarchus hookeri | reverse complement strand
GGGGTGGGGGGGGGGAGGGGGTAAATAAATAAAGTACTAATCGGCGGTGCTTGGGTGACAAACATTAATTAGATTTTGACCTCAGTATTTTGAAGTATAGTCCATTCACGATTACTTCAAACTTTTCTGAAGCCCTGCTAAAGTTCTACTTGCAGGCTATTCCTCCGCCTCATGCAGACAAAGCTTAACCGAGTCTAGAAAATTACTCCAAAAGCGACAACGCACCGCATTCGTGCGCACTTACTTTAACAATATTTTGTATGATAACTATTTATTTCTAGGCATTACCAACACACGTAATATATCTATTTTTATTCATGTTAATTTTAATTGAAGTGTGATAATTTTTAAATAAAATATAATCTTAAGTTCAATTTAACAAAAAAATAAGATACTTTGACGTTAAAGTACTAAACGCTTGTGATTCAATACATATTTAGGAAACAACCAAACACGTCATAGATAGGATGATTTTTCAAGGGTTTGATTCAAAAAGGGTGATTAAACCGCGAATGGACTACAGAAGGTGTGTCCGTATGTGACAGTGCCACAGCTCGGAGCCGCCATGGAGGCGGGTGTGCCACAGAGAACGCTGGTGTGGGACGGCGAGGGAGAGTACGACGTGACGAGCTTCCTGCGCCATCACCCGGGGGGAGCCAACACCCTGGCCGCCTTCCGCGGCGCCAACATCGCCGCCAAGATGCGCGACGAGCACTCCAAGGCGGCCATGTACCTCGCCAAGGAGTACGCCAGCCGCAGCGACCCCGACCACGACCTCGAGGTGAGTCTCCCCCCCTCCCCCTCAACAACAGTACATCTGAACCGGTGCATATGCTTCACTGAATATTCAGTTTTGTTTCCTAACCTACGCTAATTCTGTGTGTTAAGTGTGAGCCCGAGGTAGGGACAGGAGCTAGATGCGTCTCAGGGCTGAGTCCGTTACGCATACATGGGAGGGAATCCACGCATGGAGACACGCATCGCGGCAGAGGGATTGGGCAGCCATGACAGCGTTTGGGGCCATGAATACCTCCCTGAGTGTACCTATAGTAAACCTATATCCAAAAGAAAGAGAAAAGCCGGCATAGACACCGTAAAAACCCTTTCGACAGGAAATAATTCAAAATTGTTACACGCATTAATATAAATGCTACAGGAAGCAGAGAGGTCGGGGCCATGCTCTATTAGTGGGAAAGAAAGACTAGTAGAGAGGGGGGCGGACAATCATCCATAATTCAATTGATTGACGCTGGCTTAACCAGAGCTACGCTTGCACACCTCGGTAAGGGGAGTGGCGAAACTGAATAGCCTTCGAATAGCTCGCAGATTCCTGAAAGCTAAAAAGAAAGGTAAATGAGCTGCCAGCGAGCATCAGCAGTGCCAACACTAACCAGCTTTTACTAATTCTAAGAGAGATGATAAATAGCATGTAAAGGAAAGAAAATTAATTTAATACCCTACATAACCTAATAATATATGTTGAGTACTCGGGGACATGAATGTGTTAGTTAATTACTGTGGTACCTCGTAGCAGACTCCGTTTAGTGATCGAACCACTATCTCTCAAGCCGCTCGTTTACTATCTGAAACGTCTTCCTGGGGCAGACTATTCGCAAATCATTCCTCATGCAGACGTCTCGCTATCGCCGCATTACTCAGCAAGTACGAACACTATACGCATGATCGCCATTTCGCGATTGGATTTATCATCCTTGATCACAATGCCCTGTGAAGAGAGACGCTGGACTGGCTTCAGCTAGTATACGCTGTTCGCGGTAAGGTGAGCACTTTGAGGCCCTAGTTAAGTTTTCCTTTCAGCCATGTTTTATCCTTTAACCACCTTTATAAACAAATATTGCCATGTAAGTAATAAACCCAGTGTTTATATTCCACCGCACTCTGAAGTTAATATCCAAGACTAACATTAAATACTGTATATTTATGGACTATGATTTCCCAAATGAGAGTGCTTTCAAAAGTGCTCACTTCACCGTGAATAGCCTACAGTATCCGTACCACTTTCACTGAAAAAACAGTTTAGTGGTAGTCGCAAAATATTTTGTAACCCACCTGGTGAGCACAAAATATTTTGTAGTCGGCACTAATGTTTGCTATATCAATAAAAACATTTGTATGTAGACCACAATATATTTTCGTGAGGTCAATATTCACAATATATTTTGTGGCTACCACTAAACTGTTTTTTTGTGTATGATGTCCGAAGTACGTTGGATGTCAACAGTGACTTGGGCCTAGGAAAAAAATCAAAATCTACTACACTCTTCTCACTATCAGAAGGTATAGCGACTACCAACAGTGGACATCGACATGGACCCGTAACTAAGGAATCATCACACCTTAGGACACATGTTCACATGGACGCTCTGTTTTCTGAGGTATGATGTCCACAGTACGGCTACTTCCAAAATAAATTTACACATCCTATAAATTTACGTACGTATGTAAACGTTTATGCGCACATACGTTTACTTGTGCATAAAAATGTATACATACATATATATGTATAGACTCACAAATACCCATATACAGAATGTCGTGTAATTCGCGGGTACGGACTGCACCACAAGAATCTGTGATCTAAACTAAGTGGAAAAGATTCTTTGGTAAAAATGCACGCGGCCCTTCGTTCACGAGAAAAACTTTATGAAAGTTCGAAAAACCATTGTAGCAAACATGTAGTATTCCAATTAGATAAAGGTGAGGTGATGTGGCAATGCTGCAATTAATGTGTCGTCGTAAGACATACGGCAAGGGAAGGAGCCGAGCTGAGTAGTGCCAAGGAGGCCACGGAGTTCACATGCAGCGAGTACTGGGACACGGCACTGGCCACGGGTGCATCCGGCGGCTTGCATGCATCCTGCGTGCGGAAAAGTGCATTGCTATGGGCAGAGCCTACGCCGAACACCTGCTATGACGTTTCGACGTTTTATATGCTGAGGCTGTATGCTGCGCGTAACGTGAAATAGTCATTTTATCCACTTAAATGTCTTTCTCGTAAACTAAGGGTCTTACACGTTTATTTACCTAAGAATATCTTCTACTTAGTTTCGATCGCATATCCGTGTGGCGCAGTCGGTATCCGCGAATTACCTGATGTCCTACATATGCATATGTAACTTAATTTGATGCAGAAGGTTTCTCTGTTTGGAAATACGTGGGCATTGGACTATTGCTTCGTAACGGTTGGAGATAAGCCTGAGTGCTTGATTCGCGGTCTCTCTGTGTCCGTCTAGTAGTTGTGGTGGGAAAAAAGAACTATCTTGAGTGCAATTACTTAACAACTTAACAAACCACTTGTTGATAGCTAACTCAGACTTTACCGCCGTTCACGCAAGTTTCTGTTTCACCAAATTGAGTGTTTGAACTTGTTTCCCTACGGAGAATTTTGGGGGGAAAAAAAAAAAAAAAAAAAAAAAAATGGCGCAGGCTGCAAAATTAATCTATATTGAAGATAAATAACTTGTTTCGCCGATCATTAATTGAAGTAATTGTTCTAATGCGTAAAAAATATATAAGGACCTTAAAAGAAAATTTTACAACAATCTGTATTGTTAGAAAAATACATACTGTAAAGGCTGGTCACTGTATGTAAAATAAAAACTTCTGAAACAAACCTTTGAAAATAAAATTACTGCCCATAATTACATACATGCTACACTACACACTGTCATGCAGACTGCCAGTTAAGTTGGTAACAGAAATAGTTAATACTTAACGTGGTATTGTGAATGTAATATTTAAATTTATAGCCATTGAAGTTATTAAAATTAATGTTTCTTTTTATACAAATTAAGGTACACATTTGCATAAATAGAATAATCAGGCCCACGGCAATGCTAATATTACGTAATGCGGAATGAGTGAAGAGTTAGGGCTGCTCTTAACAGCGAGGTCTTGAGAGCCGATGAGGGTGACTGATGTGAGTATGGAGCAGTGCCGGAATGGAAGAACGGGGGAAACGGGATATCCCCGAGAAAACCCTCCGACCAGCGGCATCGTTCGGCACGATTCCTACATACGAAAATCCGGGAGTAACCCGGCCAGGGGTTTGAACCCGGTTCACCTTGGTGGGAGGCGAACAGGCTACCCACTCAGTCACCGCGGTCCTCATATGGCGGAAGAATAGAAAATCGGCAGGAAGGTAGATCCTCCGCTGGGATTTCGAGAGTTCTCGTTTTACCGCAAACATCCTATAAATAATGTAATTTGGCGGTTTTCAGCCCGGATGCGTAGTCTTTTCCCTGTGACTGTCGACTACTGAAGACGACTTTGCTAGGGACACGAGAGCAACCGTAGGGACGAACAAGTAAATCGACGCTTGCTTTAAGTGCGACTGTATGCCCAGAGGCCTGCGAGCTACACCACACTGACCACTCCTCTTTTTACAGAATGTCCAAAATTAATGTTTACACTCTTTAGGTATAAAAGTAAAATAATTATCTCGTTCGGGGACAATGTATTTTAAATGGGACAAAACTGGCACCTGTCACTGGCCCCGGCCGCCATGTGAAGTCACCGACACGCCATCTCTGCTCTGGATGACCTTTACGTTTGACCTTGACCCCATGCACGTAACCTTAAATGACCTTGAAACAAATAAATTCTAATAAATTTCAGAATTAAAAAATATTTAAAGATTTACATTTAGGAGGTCCGGGGTTCGACGGACACGTGGATCGACTAAGCTCCCGACATGACCGGCCCTCGTCAGGTCGAGCAGTGTCCATCTCGTCAGCCATGTTAGATGTCGGCGACGTTGACATTTGACCTTTACCTCGCTGACCTTAAATCCAAAAAATCCCAAAATTCAGAAAAAAAAAAAACAAAAAACGCATAACATTTTTTTATTAAACTTTTAAAAATATTATTAAAACCTTGACCTTTGATCCAGTTACCTTAGAACGTTAAAAACTCTATAAAAAAATTCAAAAATCTTTATAAAAAAGTATTTAAAATTATTAAAAATTAAAAGTTAACAAATTTATCTTTAAAAAACTTAATTTCTTGAGGTCCCCCTCACCCCCACCATTTCTCACCTATACGCATTCTATATGGAACCATCTTGATTTTTTCGTTTGTAATTTGTTTATACATTGCTGGAGAACGAAATCTTAGATTTCATATGTTTTCAACACCTAGGTGGCGCTAGTGTATTAATTCACACAACACGCGAGTTGTCGATTTCGCCACCAGGCGGCAGCCATATTTGTTTGTTTTTAAAGTATAGCTTGCACTGTCGTTACCCTCCATGTTAGGTTCTATTTTCAACACTTAGGTGGCGTTAATTTATCGATTTCGCTGCTAGGCGAGCTGTCAGCATCCACCCACTTTTTCGGTTCAACCTCTTTCAGAGAAGTAGAAGGGACTGTATAAAAAATTGAACACATTACCATGTATATATAAATTTTATTTATTTATTATATACATTCTATCTTTCTAATTATTTTGTACATTCGATCTTTACATTTCTCAGATGTTTCCACGTCATGGACAGTAGCCAACGGTCTCTTGCGATATATCCCCGTTTCTTCAGTTTACTAATGACTGAAGATGTCTCAACAATGCGCGAGAAATGCCCACTTTTTGAAGGTCAATCAAATATCGGAGTATCAACAAGTTAATTCGGGTCTTCGGGAAATAGGTAGCCAGTATTCTCGGCGTCTTGTGCCTTCTTCGTGTCGCTCATTGCAGCAAATGTGTCGGAGGAGTGTGTCAGTGCATCGAGAAAATCGTCATCATCGTCTTCAACACTATCACAGTCTTCAAGATAGTCTTCACTTCCCGTTTCATCCTCAATATTATATTTGCTTCTCTTCGTAGCAGGAGTTTTATGCTCATCAGTATATAGAGCCGACGACAATTTTTTTTTTTTAAAGTTCGCCGACTTCACGCGAACGTCTTGCAAGTGGACATTCCGCGCAAACCGACTCTACTGCACTCATTCCGTCTGTAGCATTAACTGTCTCATCACAATCGCCTTTCGAATCGATACCCATTGATGGCAAGCAAGAGGAATTTCCGGCAACACTTGCCGACTCCCAGTAGACTAATCCTCTCATATCTCGATACGTTCTTTCAATGTATCGCCTTGCATAAACTGCACGTGCTCATTGTCGTAATGCTTCATCATGCGAGTTTCCTCGTCGTCTGCAAACAATTTTATGTAGTATATTAACAGGTGGTAACGAAGTCGTCAGATGCTGTTTCTCAGTGGGCGAATAAACACTACATTTAACATCCTTGTGTAAGTTATCGCATCGAGTGAACTGCCCAGGACAGTTTTTGCAGCTTAAAATAATCACACGAATCTTCAAACGGTCACTCGTCTCATGTCACCACGCATTGCAACTTTTACTGAAGGACTTCGCACAGTAACAGCATTGTTTTCCATGTAATTTATCCATGATTAGGTTCGCCTTTCCTTGCTCGTTCGTTACTGTCTCAAACACGTCCAGGGCGTGGCTAACAAAACTGCGCTCCAATTGAGAAAGTAATAAGATGTATAAGTGTTCGAAGTCTGGCTTATCCTCAAACGAATTCGCAAAATTATCTCATGACTAATAAAGTCATGAGATACATGCCAATGGGAATGTTTCTTTCTCATTGTAGAGGAATGGTCCACAGTGAGCTGAAAGACAAGCAAAGCTTTCACAAGAACTCAGTAAAGCTGGTACAGACTGTACTAAACTTAGCTTTTGTCCTTTATGTTTTTCACTTTTCAGGGAACATGTTTGTACAACAAGATTACTAGACTGTATAAATACAGATTAGCGCATTTTCCTTGCCCTTTCTACAATATGCGATGATCGAAAATCAACTGAAGGAAACTCAGTAATCTTATATCCACAGCAATATGAGATAAAAACAAGATTAAGAAATATAAATAAATTCAAACTATGATGACATTTTAAAACATAATTTACACTTTTTTTTATCGCAAATAACAGAACACAAATCACATACCAACGAAAATTTGACCACTGTGTCCCCGTACCGCAATTATAAATCTGTGATCACAGTTGGTCGGGCAGTTCAAATATAAGCGAGTCTTTTCAATGATTTTTCTCGTCATTTCTGAGAATCGTGATATTTTCGTGACTCAGCCGGCACCTCGACAAAATATTGATAAAATGTTTAAGGAAATGCAGTTGAATCAGTAGCCCAATACTTAAAATATGTACGGCGTGAAGACAATTGTTTTATTTGTTTGTTTTTTAAGGTAAATTTAAAAATATTAAATTTTCCCTTTTCCGTAACAAATAATTGTAACACAATCCTTCTAAAAGTCCAAACTTTTCTTTCATAAGCATGTCGCTAATATTATATATAACTATCAGAAACACATCTGAACAAAATGCTACTAAACAGAAGAGTTTTTGAGTGGGTTTGATAGTTATTACACCCAGTAGAGTCTGATAAGTTATAAAACTTGGCCAGTAGGAGAGAACCTATAACCACATAAATAAACAATAATTTGAGTGATTAATCATACAATATAACTCGGCCATACTATCAGAGCTTGCTCACAAGTGTGTATTTATAAAAAATAAAAAAATGTGATTCGCTATTTATTTGCATAGCGAGTAAACATGCAATTAATCGCATTAGAAACTAATAAAATACAGTATAAAATAAATTAATGACAGTCATCGCTGCCAATTCTACAAACTATGCATTATTATCTGGACCTATCAAAATACCAAAACAGATCCGAGTTGACACGATCCTTCATTCGAATCACTCCGGAGTGGCTGGATGCTCAAATCGCTTCTGCTGTAAAAGCTGAACTGTATAACGTCAGGCAGTGTTGATATGATCCCAGCACCGTTAAAAAAATGGTCTGCGGCGAGATAGCGTGATTTATGGGGCTGATATGAGCTGATGTTACTAGAAGCTTCAAGTGAAAATTAAGTTTAAACTCACCGTTCTGTCAAATCATGTCACGCCACCTGAAATTTACAATCTGACTTAAATTTCCAAGTAATATTACTGAGAGATCAGGGTTTTCAAAATAGAAATAAAACGTTTTTTATGTAAATCAAAAAAATAATTAAATGAAGACAAAAACCTACAGGTGCCCCGAGTAAAATGAAACGCTAAAGTATCAACAAGTATTCGCTTTCAAAAAAAAAAAAAAAAAAAAAAAAAAAAACATTACAAAATACTTATCAACACTTTTAATTTTTCTTATATCATGGTAATTGGTAACAACCATTACCTCTGTTTCCGAATTTGAACAGTCTGTGCTAGCGGAAGAGCATATACACAAAAAATCTAAAACTCTCCCAGAGTTTGCTAGAGACTTTCGAAATTATTTTTTGTCTTTGCTTCTGAGGTTCAGCCGCGTCGAAGTTGCGGATTGTGATTTCACAACTCCGACGTGAAAAATAAAACTTTTATAACATTAGCAGCTATCAGTTTTTTTTATATAATTGTTTTAGTTGCCTTAAATACATCCTTTTCCGTGCCCAGATTCTCTTTCATATTGTATGATTACTGGACTGCCATTTCCTGAGAAAATATGCAATTTTAGAGTTGCCTTTGTCTCCACTATCACACATAAATATAAAAGTTGAATAAAGGCTTTACACAGTAAACTGAGCACTTTAGAAAACAACCTTTGAAAAATTTCACTGCCTCTACCTGCATATATTTTAACGGGCAAACTGACTGGCATGCACCCGGTCAAGTTGGTAACGACGGAGGGGAAGTAGTTTCGTGTCGTAACGTTGAATTACAAGTTTTAGGTCAACATTTGTGAATACTAAAATAATGCCTACACACAAGTGAAATAACTTGAAGACAATTACATTAAACTCCGAAAATCTCCATCCACGCCCGCCTATTATACTTAAAAAGGGTTTTTTAAAATATAATTTAGACCTTTCGATATGCTAGGTTGTCAGAATGTCTGATTTGCAAGCGTGGGTTGGAGAGGGTGCTGGCGAAAGCTGTATTAGCTACCCCGTACCGCTGTGGTGGCGAGAGAGAAAAAGGGACCGTGGATGAAAGAAAAATACCGAGAGAACAAGAAAACGAGAAAAAGGCGACAAAAAAAAACCATGAGAGAGAGCGAGAGACTGATAGTAAGACGAGGCAGAAAGCAGGCGCATGAGCGAATAAGCGAAAGGGAGAGAGAGCGAGAGAGAATAGCGAGAGAAAGAGAAGAACGAGAGAAAGAGAAGAGAGAGAGGAGAGAGAGAAGAGAGCTAGGAGCGAGAGCGAGAGAGAGCTAGGAGCGAGAGCGAGAGCACGAGAGAAAGAGAGCGAGAGCGAGGAGCGAGAGAAAGAGAGCGAGAGCGAGGAGCGAGAGAAAGAGAGCAAGAGCAAGGAGCGAGAGAAAGAGAGCAAGAGCAAGGAGCGAGAGCTAGGAGCGAGAGAGAGAGAGCGAGGAGCGAGAGAAAGAGAGCAAGGAGCGAGAGCGAGGAGCGAGAGAGAGAAACGAGCGAGCGACAAGCAAGCGGGAGAGAAACGAGAGAGAGAAGCAAGAGAGAGAGAGAGAGAGGAGCGAGAGAGAGAGGAGCGAGAGAGAGAGGAGCGAGAGAGAGAGAGGAGCGAGAGAGAGAGAGGAGCGAGAGAGAAAGAGAAGCGAGCCAGAGAGAGAGAGAAAAACGAGCCAGAGAGAGAGAAGGAGAAAGGCGAGCCAGAGAGAGGGAAGCGAGCGAAAGAGAGAGATAGAGATAAAGAATCGAGCGAGAGAGAAGAGAGAGAAGCGAACGAGAGAGAGAAGCGAACGCGAGAGAGAGAGAAGCGAACGCGAGAGAGAGAGAAGCGAACGAGAGAGAGAGAGAGAAGCGAACGAGAGAGAGAGAGAGAGAGAAAGTGTTGTAATTGTCCAAGTAAAAAGTATTTTAAGTCTTGTGTATAATTTTGGGGATATTTCTATTGCATTTTAATTGCGATAAGATAATTTTGGCAGTGCATATTGCTCAGTTTTGGGGCTTGTGTGAATTTCTTTATGCAACAGTTTGATGGTGTGGTAGCAAGGCTGTTAACTACTGAACTGTATATAGATACTTAAGAAGGATAGGGGCTAGCATCTGCGGCTACAACGCCTTGTACTGTCGGCCAGCGGGAGGGAGTGTTGCGTTTTCCCGCAGTATGTTCCACGCGGTCGAATGGGACACGTCCATTTGACGTGTGCTGTACTAGAGGGCCCGTCGTCGATGTGCTGAGGTCCCGCTTCCTCAAACATGGAAACCATAAATCACATTTCTGCTGCGGACTTTGTAGACGTTGTACAAGGCATTCGGCGAAAATGAGTTTTCAAAACCCAATATTCATAGGCTCATAACTCCTTTAATATTGTGTTTAGGTATACGGTGTCATGTATATTTTCGACTTTAGTTTTCGTAAGGAATCACCTCCCGTAGTTTGGACGTTTAATCTCCGAACAACTTGTATATATTAGTTTCGCTACTCAAACTACGAAATATAATATGAAGAGACCGCAGTGTTGAAAAATCCAACAGTACAACATTCATATCGCTGTGAACTAATTTACAGAAAAACCTTTTCTTCATAATTACACACCAACGTTCTAATCGCCGGCACGAAACACTAACCACACCTACATGCTGTTCGCGGTAAAGTGAGCACTTTTGAGGCCCTTGTTATTGTTTTTCCTATCAGCCATATTTTATCCTTCCACCACCTTTTAAAATAAATATTGCCATGTAAGTAATTAATACACACAATGCATATATTTCACGTCTAAGGCTACAATAAAATAGATTTATTGCCAGTTAATCCAGCGAGAGTACTTAAAAGCTCACTACCGTGAACAGCCGATGTCAATATCTGTGCGTCGAAATTTAGCAAGCTGCCACAGTTCAATACGATGAGGTGCAAATTCCATCGAAGGTCATAAAAAAAAACAGAGCGATCGGAATGTGTGCGTTATGCGACTAAAAGTTTTGAATACGTCCTAACATCCAAAGACGGAAATTTGTTTCGTGCGTACGAAAATTTGTCGCCGAACACGACGTAAGAGGCTAAATTTTACTGGCGTGGACCCGGTTTCATGCAAAGTTATAACGACGTGAGATGGGTTTTAGCGAAAATATTTCCGCACGTGGTTCCCCTTTAATATCCTAAGTCTACACTCACGGTTTTGTTTTTTTTTTTTTGTTACCTGTTACGAATATTCGGAACAAGCACTAGTTCAAGCATTGACCGCCAGAGGTCTTAGAGGTCTTGTGTATGCGGGCTTGGCGCCCAGTCTGTGTTGTGTTGTGGTTACTACATAACCTCTCTCTGTTATGGTCTCGTAATATTATTACATACGTTTTCTTATATGTGTGATCTTCTTCCCCAAATCCAACAACATTACCGGCCACATAATTGTTGCGTTGAGAGATTCGGGCGGCTCTCAACGAGGTGAAATGAGATGAGAATGGAGCAGGGCCGGAATGCAAGGGCGGCGGAAACGAGACATCCCTGACAAAAACCCGCCGACCAGCGGCATCATGCGGCACAATTCCCACTTGCGAAAATCCGGGAGTGACCCGACCGGGAATTGAACCCGGTTCGCATTCCGTGGGAGGCGAGCAGTCTAACCACTCAGCCACCGCGGCTCCACATATTCGTGAAAAATACATTTTCTCGCCTGACTAGACCAATCGGAATTTAGTTACTCAGGAACTGAAAGCCCGTGATTCGCGGGCAGAAACACAATGCGTGAATCCATTAAAATCATAATAGTCGAACATTTTCGCGGAAAACAGCTGTTCGGATGCACAACTTAAGTTGGACTTGGCTGATTAAGCCTTAATTTCAGGCCATTCTTTTGCCAGGGTCTGTTTACACTGGAAGAGAACACACCCTTTAGTTCAGCAGCTGGCCACGATCTTTAGAAACGACCTGATGTTCTTCTTGTGAATGCGCTAATTGCCGCGGGCATAACGCGTCGCAGATGGTCTGCGATATTTGCCGAGTGATGCTTCTGCACACGTGCGCTTGAAGCGGGGCGGTCAGAGAGTTTTCTTTCTCGCTCCCACTAGCGCTGTTCATATTTTTTTTTTCCCCTGCTTTTCTGCGAACGATCAGCAGAAGTACGACCGGGAAAAACGTGTTAAGATGGGAACCGGTCGTTAGTATAAATGAATCTCTCAGCAATGGTTATTGTTTAAACCTTTCTAGGTAGCTAACTGCGAAGCAGCTTTTCGATTAATTCTATTTAGTGCTTATTTTTTTATGAATCCTAACCCGTAACGATCTTCCCTCTTTTCCTTAACATGGTATGCCGATCTGTAATTTGAACTAACTACGCTATACAGAGAAGTTTTCAAAATTGTAAATAAACTGCATCGTTATTGTTAATTATTATTTGATGCCATGAACCAAATAACTTACTATTTTCTATTATGTAGGTAATTAGCTGCCCGCTCCCCTTTTAGAGGTTTTACTACTTTTATTATTTGGAAACATAACGTTAGCTGTTTTAAGAACGGTTGACGTCCATAACCAATCATTCTCTCCCCAGCAACACTCACGGAATAGATATAAAACAAAATACGCACGAAAATGGCAAAACAAAAGAGTACGCTTACCCGGTAACGGCAGTTAGCAGACGGCAAGACTTCTGCCTTTGGAGACGCTGCGACAGCCCCGATGTCGGCATCGCAGTTGACGGGGCGGGGGTTCGTTTGGACGCGGAGCAGAGAAAGTTGCTCGAAGTATACGCGCGGCAGACACCTTGTCAACTGACGGGCGCACCAGCGTGTTTGGCGACTAGCTTCAGCGACAAGCCAAGCAGTCGACTAACGCGTGTCGTGATTGGTGGTGGTTCTCCGACGACGCCGGCTTGCGCCACCGGTGCATCAACCGATCTACGCCGCACGTTCGGAAATTCCCGTTTCGGCTGAGTCCGGTTAAACCGACCTGAAAATTTAGTGGATCAGATGGATATGCGCCAAAAAACTTCAAGCGATGATTTTTCGAACTCTCTCTCTCTCTCTCTGGAAAATAAAAGTTAACACACCATCTTGTAATTTTCAAGCATACCAAAATATAAAAAAAAAGTAATTTGTACGACAAGTTATACAAATGGGCGATGAAAATTTTATAATTTGTGTGTAACGGCAATTAATATGTGTCAGGAATCAGACTAAAACACCGCTAAAAATCAATCTGATGTTCGCAAAATGCCTCAACCAGTGTACACCGGTGTTTCGACCACGTGGATCCTTCGATGAATTTGTATTACAAATTTTAAAAAAAAGATAGTCAACGCTGACGTCCTGGCGGTTAATTCACGGTAAAGTTAGCACTTTCTGAAGCCCTCTCATTTCGAATAATAGTCAACAAATATATTTTAATGTAGTCCTAGACGTTAACTTTCGAATCCTGTGAAATTATACTCTGTTTACCACGTACATGGCAATATTATTTTAAAAACTGGCGGAAGGATAAAAAAAATGGCTGATAGGGGAAAAAAAAGTAACTATGTAGGGCCTGAAATTGTTCACTTTACCGTTAACAGCTTATAAGCCTGTATGACACGATCAAATTTCCCGTACAAACTCGGGTGGAAGCTTCCACGAGACCTGCTACCCGAGCCTGCACTGTGGCAGTTATGGAGGGTTCTTTGGAATAGCCTATCCAACGATACTTGTTGCAGCACAACTGTGGTTCAGGAACAATCTTCACTCACGACTTTAGCATTACGCGTTTACGTACAGCCTAATCTTTACGTTGTTACAACTGGAACTTGTGTTAAATCAACACGAATAATTACCATAATTTTCACACAATGCTGTTTTAGAAACAGGAAACATTTTCATGGGTTTTTAATTTACTATTTATCCGTGTTTAATAGTCTTATAGCTTTTTCTCAAAACGAAATAAACAAAACGACTCTTACCACCCTCTCTCTGATTGGCTAAAATTTCAACCTTGTAGGAAACCTTCCATCGAATATTGCACACGACCGATTACGAAAACGTCCATGAAAACGGGCAGCAGATGGTCAAACCTTCCACAGAGCCATCCGTACAAGCGGCCAAGCAGGCTTGTATGAAATAGTTCAAAGAATCTTACACCGGGTCACACAGGCATAAAAACAACCAAGCTCAGGTGACGCTATCACTGTTGCAAGGTTTTGGCTTGCGAAAGGGGGCAGTCAAATGCTCTCGGGCCCTAGCTACAGTCCTGAAAATACGCGCAACGCCATTTCCGTCATGTCAGTCTCATGCGATCTTAAAAACATGGTTTTGCACAAAATCGCATATATTAACATTTACCAGAAAGACGAAACCCCCCGCCCCCCTTCCCAAAAATAAATTTCACAGGCAAGATTTGTTTTATTTTACGTTTATTTACTGGGTTTTTTTTTTTTTCGTTTTAATATAACATTATATTAAAGTCGTGATTTTTCTTTAACCATTTAACACAGTGCTTGAAATCACAATACATACATTAACATTTGACTAGTTGTTTCAGTTACATAATTATAACCTTTTATTTCACTCGGTAAATTACACTAAATATGGGAGCGCCGCGCTGTCAGCAGTACAGTAGCCTGCAAAGTTTTTCAGTAGCCACCGTCCTGTACGGTTATGATTTCTGAGCTTGGAATCCTGGGTACGGCGTCGTCCGTGTGTTCGTCTAACGTACTGACTGCGTCGTTTCCCTTGCCCCCCCCCCCCCNCCCCGGGCGTGCGAAGCGCAGTCTTTCAAGGGCGCACGGTGATATGCTCGGTAACAGGAGAAGAGCGCGCGGTTACAAAGAGGCCGCCGCATCACACGAACGCGTGCCGCGGTAAGCCTATCGGGACTCGTGCCACCAACTGTACTTGGAGGATTGAATGTCCTGGGTTTATCGTTGCAAGAATGTTCTAGCCATCGACCTCGCCTACCTCGGCGCGACTTGGGTTGCGGGTAATCTTCTGGATCGGGCCGGCTGATCTATATAAGCTGCGGCGTGCCTCCGAGTAGAATGTCTGGAGACTTTTACGGCCGTGAGTGTCAAGTGCAAGGAGCAATTGGAATGACGAGCGATGACGTACTGACCATCGAGTAGAAACCGAAAATATTCCGGAAAGGATCAGGAAGAATATTATGGAGAGGATGGGAAATCTCAACCAGACTATAATAGAACAAGAAATAGAGATTATACAAAAGAACAACGAAATAGATCGCTTAAAAGAACGAAACATGATGGAAAAAGAAAAAATGGAAGAAGAAAGAGAAGCAGGTAAGCAACATCAGAAGGAAGAAACAAGTAGAAAAGTTAGTGAAGGAAGATGGAATCAAGGAAATGTAAATGTGTGGGGGAAGAAAAAGGAAGAACCAGTAGTAATAATTCTAGAACCAGCAATANGTGGAATCAAGGAAATGTAAATGTGTGGGGGAAGAAAAAGGAAGAACCAGTAGTAATAATTCTAGAACCAGCAATAGCAAGAACAGGAGATAGCAGCGAGACCACTCAACAGCAAGTAATGAAATATATAAGACCAAAAGAGAAAAATATACAAATCAATAATATATGGNCTCAACAGCAAGTAATGAAATATATAAGACCAAAAGAGAAAAATATACAAATCAATAATATATGGAAAGTTCGCAATAACGGGATTGGTATGGAATTGGCAAACGAAAATCAGGCCACAAAGATGGAACAAGAAATACAAGAAAAGCAACTGAAAGTTAAAATCATCAGAAAGGAAAAGAAGAAGCCAAAAGTGATAATATTCGACGTTGACAAGAATAAAGGAGATGAAGAAGTAAAAGAAGAAATATACCTACAAAATTTTACAGAGACCCCTAGGGATGAATATACTAGAACATGCAACGTCCTCTTCAAAACAAAACCCAAAGACAACACACATAACATCATAATGGAAGTAAATTCGCAAGTGTTTCAGAAAATAGAAAAGAGAGGTAAGATATATTGCGATTGGAGAGTATATAATTGTAAAGAATTTCTATCGCCCATGAGGTGCATTAAGTGCTTAAGGTATGGACACACGAATAAATGGTGCAGAGAAAAGAACAGCGTATGCGGAAAATGCACAGAGGAAGGACACTCGGAACAGGATTGTAGAAAGCCTGAAGTAAAATGTATTAACTGCGTAAGAGCCAAAAAAGAGGGACAATATAATAACCATACAGCAAGGGACTTGAATTGCCCTATTTTTAAAATGGCAAAAGAACGACTGAGAAAGGAAATAGATTATGGGAACCAATATGGAGAGTAAAAAGAAGATTGGTTATGAATATTTTAAAGTGAATACAATGGCCACAAGTTAATTTTAACATATACGATGAAGAAGTATACCAGGATATCGAGAATTATATTAATAAAGTANGAGAATTATATAAATAAAGTATACAGAGTGGTAAAGACACTGAATGACGACCTGCTAGACTAGTATAATATAGGATTAATGGGGGGCTAGGTAAGTAGTTGATTGCCCTGACAGGCGAGGCCAGTGGGGCGCCCAGTTACTGGGCAAGGGCCCCGGCAGCGCCACGCTTGCTGGCAAGGCTGTCAGGGAACGACGAAAAAGCCTAGATTTATATTAGATGGAATGGGTCTTTACTACTAGCAAGAGAGATTGGTTATGAATATTTTAAAGTGTTCTATATGTTATGTTATGTTATTTTAGACATATGCGGCACTGTGTGCCGACTGCAACTATTAATATTTTAATATTTTAATATTTTAATTGACTAATGAACAGGGGGGGTAAGGTCTTCGGGTGACGGCCTCCCCGTGGCTCCCCGTGGTAACTGGAATTCCAGGCTAACAGTCACCACCCCCCCTGTTGGAGATTCCCAAGCCAAAGCAAATATAAATAATAGTATGATAAAACTTTTATAACGAATTGATGGTTATCAATAATTTTAAACTGGTTCTAAAAATAAAATTATACTGAATTGATTGCAATAAACGTTCACTTGGCAGTGAGAACAACCAATAAAATAAATAAATGAATATAGAATATGACAAATAATTAGAAAACTATAAAATAAGAAAAATAGCTAGAATAGGAGGAAATCCGAAGGGCCAAATGGCTAAGTGGATTAAAGAGCGCACTTATTATTNATAAGAAAAATAGCTAGAATAGGAGGAAATCCGAAGGGCCAAATGGCTAAGTGGATTAAAGAGCGCACTTATTATTATTATTGACCATCGAGTAGGGTCTGCGAGCATCCATAGAGAGAGAGACTGGTCGACAGGACTGATAGAAAGTGGGCCTGGATGCACGAGTGACAAGACATTTGCAAGGATGGCAATAATTTGAATGTACACTAAAGAGCCAAAAAAAACTTGTATAGGTGTGCGTATGCAAATAACAGAGGTATGGAACCAATCAGAGTAATGGTCTGCAGCTAGATCGGCTATTGCTGCTACAATGGCAGGTTATCAGATTTAAGTGAGTTTGAACGTGGTGTTATAGTCGGCGCACGAGAGATGAGACATAGCATCTCCGAGGTAGTGATAACATTTGGATTTTCGCGTACGACCATTTCACAAGTGTACCGTGAATATCGGGAATCCGGTAAAACATCACATCTTCGACATCGCTGCGGCCGGAAAAAGATTGTGAAAGAGCGGGACAAACGACGACTGACGAGAATCATTAAACGTGACAGACGTGCAACCCTTTCTCAAATTGGTGCAGATTGGATTTGTGGACTACCCTGCAGGATTCATGGTGTGAATTGCCTCCTGCATACCTTCAGACATTAGTCGAGTCCATGCCACGTCGTCTTGCGGCACTTCTGCGTGCTCGGGGAGGCCCTACATGATATTAGGCAGGTGTACCAGTTTTTTTGGCTCTTCAGTGTATATATGTAAATAATAATTTTTTTGGGGACTGTAGTAAGTGTGTATAAATAGAGTGGTAAGGACGTCTATTAAAATTGAGATTGGCATTAAATATTACGCTCACTGAGAATAATAAGTTTTAATACTAAAGATAAGTAGTTTAATGTTGTAAATAATAGCTGTGTATTTTACAGAATTATAAATAATTAAAAAAAATTAAGTTTATCTCTTTCATTTTTATCAAGATTTCCATCCCTCACAAAGTCAGATACACTTCTGGCAACTTCTAACAAAATGTTCCAGAGTTTTGATGGTATTGCGAATCTAGATTTTTCGATTTTCGTGGTTTTAAAATTGTTTGATTGTTATTTGTGATCTTGGCCTTGGGCATGTGCTGTTGTTCATATTTCTCTCAGCAAAAAATGTCACAGTAACCTTTGCCCTTGCTCGACGTCCCGCACTGCGCACCAGCTAGCCATAAATTTACCGAAACCGGCCTCATTCACTGGAGCTAGAGATAGTGCTATGCCAGTGAAACAAGATATTGGCATGCGATTCAAGCCATAGGTTCTCAGAGATATTTACAGATGTGGATAGGTAGATCATTAAATACAAAATAGTCTTGTTATATAAATTCCGCTGAATGTTAGGCAAGAGAGGTGGAACACACAAAGCTGAACACTTATGGTCAGACAGCCGTTGCTTTGCACAAGTTCCACAAGTGCACACAACCCAGCCCAACTCCAATATTTAAGTACTCAATAAAGCATTTACAATCACTGTATGCAATTGGATTAATTTTAATGTTTTTTTTCCACCACATATCATACTTGAAGCGTAGTGATGAGACTGGAAACATCAGATCTACTTATTAATTTTTCTCAGAAAAAATTAGCTCAATCTCACTTTACAGGCAGAGATATATTTTTATACTCTACAAATCTTCTATTTTCAAACAAAATTCTCATTAAATACAATAATTGTATTTATTTATTAAATGCTGATACCATGAAAATGGTAAAAAATGGTTACAATTACATTTATGTTAAAAACAACGACAATGAACCAATATTCAGATGCACAGACTTGATGAGCATGAAATATTTCAGAAAACATAACCGTAATCATTATTCGGTATCCCAGGTACAGGCTAAACCCTGACTGTAGTCTGACAAAGTACAAATGTTACTTACTACCTTTGATTCAGAAATAAACCTTGTAATGGTCTACATAACCCATTGTTAATGTAACGTGTGAGGGGTCGAAGGAGTGAATTATAAATAAACCATTAACAACTTTGACAAACATTTGTGACCAAAATGGGACAAATTATGAGTTCACCAAGATTGCAGCCAATTCGCAAGGCAAAAATTTCCACAGTTACAAACTATGATAAAGTATTTCTAAAAATATTTAGTAATTTCATTGCTTGAATTTCTAGACTAGAAAATTCTCAACGGCCAACCACACACGAACCTCACGAGCCTGATAATCTCCTATCAAATATGTATCATCAGAGCAGATGCACAAGCAACCAGACTGTAATAGCCACTTTCTCAAGGGATGTTGTACAATGTTTGATCGCAGAGTCTGGTGGACTGGTCAAAGCCAATGCTGAGGCAAGTGGGTGCGCTCGGCAGTCGCTACTACGAGTGGGTGTCGTTGCCGGTAGACCGCCACCTGAGGCTCTTCCAGTCCGACCTGCTGGAGGCACTCTCTGTAACACCCTGGTACCTGGTTCCCGCCTTCTGGGTGCCGGTCACCCTCGCTGTGTTCATCTGCGGCTTGGCTGACAACAGCGAGTTCATCTCGCTCGGTATGTTCACACTTGTGCATGTGTCTGTCTCTGTTAAGTTTTCTTTGTACTGATGGGACTGCTGTAGTGTAGTGGTCAGACCACTCGCCTCCCATTGCGGTGAGCCAGGTTCGATGCCCAGCAGGGTCAGACTTGGATTTCAGCTTGTATCAGTTTTCTCAGAGTACTCCTGTTCCTCACCACTGCATTCTGTCACTGCTCCATCTTCCCCTCACTTCACCACCACCAACCTGTAAAATCCAAGATGCTAGGTGCCATTCAAATTTCCCTCGATGCGACTAACTTTATATTCACTTTACCTTCTCAAGATTGATACATGCTAAGCACAGATACCTAAAAAACTTGTGGATTCATTTCGTTGGAAACAACCTACACGTCAAGTACTTTTAAGTTTGTGTTGCTATTACGATTGGCCTACAACTTAAGCAACGAAATACAGGCCCAATTACGGCTTCCCACTGTACTAGTAAAGCGTCAAATGAGTTGCTCATGTCCCTTTGTGTATACAAATGAATGTGAAGTTTAACTTACAGGTCATCAAACCCGTGAATTTTTCCAACCTCTAGCATGTCACTATTTAATTCCGTACATAAATTGCAACTATCATGATAACGATAACACCGTACTTAATCTGACAGTGAAATTCATCATGTTATAGCAGTTGCACATGCATTGTACCCTGGAACAACTGTCACAACTGCTTTGAAAATAAGGAAAATTCTTGATTTTCCCTTTGTCTGGTAAACAATAAACATGGCTGCCAGCCACACTACACAAAAGGACAGAAATACGGAGCACAATAATTATTCCACCCTTCAAATTACTGTTTTTTTTTAATTTTATTTTGAAGAGTTTCGAGTATGACAGCCAATGTCGCAAAAGCATTTTTCTCGTTTCTGCACTGCAATTTTTAAGTGAACATGACTATGTGAGATCTTAGTTTTGCTACAGATTTCTGTGATTAAATTTTTATCATAGATTAAATATGGAATTAAGAGAATTTTGGAGTGTAAGAGCGAAACTTAAATGTTTATCATACAGCAGCTTTGTAACTACATTTTGCATTCTGTTTCAAGAAATATGAGTGACAATGAAAGGACTTACAAAAGTATCACCTGCTAGTACACAAATAACTAAAAGACACTAACTACACCCTGAGCACTCTCCTGGAAATTTAGGAAGCTGTCATAGAATTTATCACCAATATTTCACATTTGAATTGTCCCATGATTACGTCTTTGCACATCGCCGGTGTGCTCATCAACTCGGCATCATGCTCGTGTGGCGAAGAGTCCAAACCTCTGGGACCATTCATTTTATAAGCAGCGGACTGATATTCAAGTGGTTAGGAGCTCACTGCAATACTCGTAATGGAGGTTCCATTATCTTTAGTTTTCTTTGTACAACTGTGCGACATAACACTTAGCTTAATCTTACCTCAATCTTTGCATGTCTATAAACACAATTTCCAAAATGCAGCTGCTGTGTTTACAACTGCTGAGTATGAGCGGAGAAGGGGGGGGTAGCAAGTTGGATGATCCTTTTTCCTGACCGCTTTTCACCCAGCAGGGTGCTTGCCTCGCTCTTTTTAAAATGTGTATTATTTATGTAACCAAAAACAGCAATATTTCAGCATAAAATAATTGATTTAAAATTTAAAAATACAATACAAAGAAAGAAAGTGAGGAGAGAGAGAAGGGAATAAAGTGATAAGATTAAAATGAAAAAGTCTGAGACTTACCCCTTCTCCCCCTCCCAATCAGGAAAAAAAATCTGCACCTGTGGCTGTGTTTGTAATGAAACACTGAACATGCATTGTTTTTGTCGCAATACTAAAACGTCAGAAAGCCACTTCGTAAATAGCCTTAAAGTTGCTACATAATATTCTGGAAAGAAGTATGTCAAACCAGGAAATGAGTGACACTTGATCATTCCTTCCTTGCGAGCATGACTACCAATCACCTCCTCTTTATTGAGCTTCGGCAACATATTTTTAACAGTTCCAGTTAATTTTTACCCATACTATAGCTCGCGCATCTAAAATATTTTTCAGAGTACTGGTTTACTTGATAGCTTAATACCTTATGTCGTACTAGAAAATTGGTTGAAATATCAAATTGGAGAAAGTTTTAAAACGATAATGACCATACAAGAATTCATTTTAGAATATTTGAGTTGATCACCTATGGTCTGTTTTTTGAGTAATATGACTAATGCACTTTAAATAATTATTTTCTCAGTATAAGTAATAAGATTTCTGAAATATGTTGCTTACCTCCTCTTATAATTGTGCTTACGCACATAGTTATAAGTTTATCCACAGTTTTAACATTAAATGGGCATTTTAAAATTAAATTAATGCTAAACTCATGATTAAAAACCAAATCAGTCACAAAATTAAACAGAGTGCTGTGTACCTAGATTAATTCTTAACTCTATGTGTAACTAGGAATGGTAAAACTGGCCTTGGTGAATCAAACTTAACTGAGAACCCAATCTAAAAACCGAAAACTAAATTATCCATAATGATTTAAATACAGTGTGTGCGGGCGAACCGTGCCATCAAATGGCATTTGTAATTAATTGCTGTGCTTGAACACATCTCAAGAGATACGTATGCGCCAAATGCATCATGTGTGGGATGGTCCAATCGTACAACACAGTTGAACCTCTCAATTTGAGAGAACTCTGGTAATGACATCCAAAAATAACCTCGTACTCTCAGCAAACACTGCTACACAAACAACTGAAATGTACAAACATTTTCAGTTTTATTTTGGCTTTAATAGCAAGTGATAAAGTTCAGTATCTTTTCAACAATTACTTGAATTACAAAAAGATTTAAAAAATTATTATATTGTAATTTAATAGATCAGAACCTTGCGGAAAAATAAAGATTAACTCAAATATCTATTAGTTTAAAAAAATATGTTAACAGAGCTTGTTTTTCAAATTATTTACTAATCCATAAAAAAAAGTAAACTCAAGTTCATTTACTATAGGTAAAGGTTTAGAATCGAAAGTGTGTTAATAAAATGCTTGAAATATCAAAGAAAACCTTTTTACAAATACTTTTACTATCTCAAAAATCACTTGTTAAACCAAATCACACAATCTAAGAATAGTTTTGTTGTAATTCACAAATAAGATTAAATGTGGATATGCAAAACTAATAGTTCATGACGTCAACCTTAGCTGACACCTACTTGTTCTGGGCACTTCACAGAACATTTTTCTTCTAAAAAGAGCTGCGAGACAAAAATATTAAAATTAATACGTACTTGGGGCCTATTCTTACACCGATCTAGGAATTACAACGTTCTTGAAACAGTTATGAAATAATTTCATAGATTACAAATTATTGAAAATGCCCATTAATAAGATAATTGAGCGCATTTGGGTCAAATGACTTCTTGGAATGCCATATCTGATATTACTTCTCAAAACTGTAAGCTTAAACAACATTAACCTAAAATAAAGTCACTAATTAGGAATTTAAAAGTCACGCACATTGCTGATTATTGATTACCATCAGTAATGAATTCGTAGCCTTTGATCGTAGAATCGCAGACTAGCAAAACAAAAAAGGTTTGTAACAGTGACAATTTACTTACTTACAGTAATGACTCGATAAATTCAGGCCAGTCACCACCAGAGACCTGAACTTGTCTTATTACGCTGTAAACAATTCTATTTGTTTTTTTCTTAACCTCTATGTATTGTAGAAGCATGTGTCTGTTCAACCAAAAAACATTTTTCTTATAAAATTTACTGCTTATTTTGCTGTACATCCTACTTAATATGTAACTGTTTACATTCTCTGCGAGATACTAAAAAAAGTAATAGCTCAAGAGCTCGAGCAATATTTTCATTGCATTAGGCCTATTACTTTGCGGTAGGTCATTAAATCGCACAGCGCAAAGAATAACTTGCGGGAAGATAAATAGATGTCTGGGCCAGCACATAAATTTCAAGATGTTGGTGTTGCAGATTACCTTCAGATCTTATGGTCTGTGCCGTGCTGCCTGCTGGGGGTGCTGCTTTGGTCTCTGTTAGAATACTCAATTCACAGATGGGTGTTCCACATGAAGCCTCCCGACAACTCGGCGATGCTGATCACGTTACACTTCCTGCTCCACGGCCTGCATCACAAGGTAACGCGTGTGAAACCGGCAAGTACTTTCCGTTTGGGGTGGTTTGTTAGAACCACATGGTAACAATGCTGGACATTACGAGATTGCTCAGCCCGACAACTGAGAACAAGGGACATGGGCGTTTCTGTCCAAAGGCAGGCTGACATGCAAGGAAAAACACCAGGCGCTCCAGCCAGGTGGGAGAATGAACATGATGAGGTGGGGGCTGGAGAGGTGATGGAATGCTGTGATGAGAGAATGGGAGTACCCAGAGGAAATCCACCAGCAACGCCGACCAAGTTTCCCATGTACGAAAACCCCCAGCGTTCGCATGGGATCACTCCAGATATTCTAACAGTTGTGACGCCCTCGCGTGCAACAGGTCCCACGCCATGAACGTTCCCACGATCCACTGATATCTGCGCACACACACACTTCATGTGTAACAGTCTCTGCCAGCACTCAGCACCTTCGTAGTTAAGTTGCGAGTACAAATTACGCCTCACTTGACAAATTCAGTTCTCAACTCCCAGACACACTCGCTCATTCACTAAAAACAAATAGCTACAATTTAGCTGAATGCAGAGGTACAACGGCTGGCATTTTCAATTTTACAAATCCTCTTCAAATTGCTTAACACAGTTCCCTGCTAAAAATATCGCAAGGCAGTGTCAAGATGTTACTTTAAAAAAAAACGCATACACATTCTCCTTGTTTCTAACCACTGGGTTGCTTTATGTATCATGATGCCAAAACTTGTGCATAAAGTTGTCATCCTTCATTTCTTTCTCCCATGCACTCTCATCTGACTACACAAACAAGTGCACATTACTGGTGCGCACCCATAATTACACTGAAATGAAGTGTCATTTATATTTTCAGTACTTAATCAGTTTCTACAGAAGTAGTGGTAATGGACCGTACACATATGTTTCTACGCACGCAGCGGTAACATATCCCGCCACGTTCAACTTAACTTACTTATTACTTAAGTTGGCGAAGAATCACAAGCATTTGGATTGTATGACATTGCATGTAAACTGAGCAATCACTGTGATTTTATAGAGAAAAATATTCCCAGCAGAATAAATCTGTTTTGTTTGTTCATGTGTAATCATTTTGTTTGTTTCTGGTTATGAAGGTACTATTACAGAAGCTTCATAAAATATTCAAAACACGCATTCAGCACTAACAAATATTCAATTATATTTTTGATTTTTGAAACTTTTCACACCCCTACATACTGTGCACCATTTTAACTTAAATAACACATGCATGTGCTGCTTTGTTCTGACAGGTGCCCTTCGACAGCGGGCGCCTTTTGTTTCCTCCTGTGTTGGCCACTGCCATTGCTTACACTCTGCACTCTTTAATGAAGTTTGTGTTTCCGCTGTGGATGCTCCACTACGTCACAGCTGGTGCCATCATAGGTATGATACGTTCAGTCTGTTTCTATAGTTCTGAACATCAGCTTATTACTTGTAGAAATAAATTATTTTATATCTAGTACATGAAATTTGTGCTAGCTATACATCTTACAAAGTATGAAAGTGATTGAAAACTTAAAATTAATAAGATACGATGTGAAGAGGCAGCTACGATGTTAATTGCATTATTAAAAGGATAGGAAGCACAAGTACTCACAAGGCAGTACTGCGGATAGAAAAACAACGCACAAAATTGGACAAACACATTTTCTGTGAAGATGCACAATCGCGGCAAGTGATTGCCAACCACTGGTCAACACGCTGTGGTGTGCTGTCACTCACCACCTGAAGAATGTCGCGACCATGCATCTATCCCGTGGAAAATGTATTCATCTGACTCTGTGTGTATGTGTATGTGTGTGTGTATGTGTATGAGCGTGCACACACATGTGCATGCATGAATATATATATATGTGTGTGAGAGAGAGAAAGAGTGAGTGAGAGAGAAAGAGTGAGTGAGAGAGAAAGAGTGAGAGAGAGAAAGAGTGAGAGAGAGAGAAAGAGTGTGAGGGAGAGAAAGAGTGTGAGAGAGAGAAAGAGTGTGAGGGAGTGAAAGAGTGTGAGGGAGAGAAAGAGTGTGAGAGAGAGAGAAAGAGTGTGAGAGAGAGAAAGAGAAGGAGAGAGAGGGAGAGAGGGAGGGAAAGAGAGAGAGGAGGGAAAGAGAGAGAGGGAGGAGAACAAGAGAGAGGGGGGAGAGAAAGAGAGAGGGGGAGAGAGAGAGGGGGAGAGAGAGAGTATACTGCCTTACCTTTTAATAGTGTAAATAAAAGTATAGGCATTTGACGGTAAAGTGAGCACTTTTGAGGCCTTAGTTACTTTTTCCTTTCAGCCATTTTTTATTCTTTAATCTCCTTTTTAAAATGAATATTGCCATTTAAGTAATTAACACATTGTGTATAATCCACCGCACTCGGAAGTAAACATCTACGGCTAAAATAAAATATATTCATCGACTATTATTCCAAATGAGAGGGCTTTCTAAAGTGCTCACTTTACCGTGAATAGCCTAAAATAATATTGTCACAATTCTTTTGTACATCCTCGGTCTTCACATGAAGCACATTTGCACAAGCCTGAGTTGCCATCACTTCTTATTTAAAAAAATCTTTGAAGTCGAGGTGCCCAGCCTTTTCAGAATATTTATAACTTTATCAAAATTGGCATTAATGATGATCTTTCTCGAAAATGCTACGAACAGCCCACACTCCAACTCACAACAGCTGATTGCACATTTTGGCTTATTCCTGGCTCTTTCCAGCGTTGCTTTTCTCGCCATATATTTATACCCACAACAAGTTCAGTGCCGTTATAAAAAGATAAAGATTCATTTTATAACTGAAACTGATTTACTAATCATCGCACAATGGTCCACAACACTACAACAACAAGGAGAATACCACTGAGATGTCAGCTTGGCTATACCATAACAATGATGCAAAAACCTAATTTTTCAGTTTTATCACACCCTATGACCAAAATATAACTTATATAAGTTTTAAAATAGACATGATCATAAGGAAATAATATTATAACATCTGAACAAGTAAAGGAAGTGCAAATTCATACACAAACGCAATTACATAATATATAGTATAATGAGCACAACATGATGCAAGTACATACGTCTGAATCACAAATGCACAAAGTGGGGTTCATAGTCAGTTACTAGGTGTGAAGAGTCAATACAATATGTCTGTACTATTAGACTTTGATGGCAAACTCAAATTCATAGCAACGCAGTGTGTCCCTAACGTTATCTCTAGGGATACCCGAATTTCGCGAAAAGATTTCATAACACTTTAGCTCAGATCCACTTTCTTGATTGCATTATTTACGTGTTATGCGTCTTAGACGTCTACTTGCGAATCGCAGACGCACACTACAGGGGTAACTTAATTCTGATTGGCCAGCCCAGTAAGAAAATATTCTCTCACAAAGACACGCGACCGATAAGCAAAAGATAAGTGCTGATATACCAGTGGGGTATTGAAATCTACCATGCATGGAAAGCTTTTCGCAAAATTCGGGTGTCCTTGGTTATCTCCTATATTGTTGATATTGCAGCACACATCACATTATGTGTGTTTGTAGTATCAACCTAATAATTTGCAACATTTGTATTTTTTTTGTAATTTATAATATGAACATAAAATTCAATAATACAATATAGTAGGAGTAGGCTGCTAGGATAATATTTACATTTTTTAAAAGGAGATAGAAAACACAGGTACTCACAAGGTGGTACTTGTGGATGCACACACACACACACACACACAAAAGTTTGACGAATACTTACCATGCAGACATGTGGCCACGACGTTTCACTGGCTGGGCCAGCTTCTTTGGGTGGAAAACGTGTTTGCTTGACCTTGTGCATGCGTACCGCTCTGTGAGTACTTGTGCTTTCTATCTCATTAAAAAAAAAAAATTAAAATGCAATGATAAATTATTTTTCCCACCTGTTATGTAATAATTAAAAGTATGCCATTTTTGATTAAATCAATTTAAAAAACCTAAATTTTTATGTTATATAAGACAGCATTCCAATTTCACGACAAGGTATGTTAATTGTAAAACAAGTTGTGTTTAAAACTCTCTCTCTTTTTTTTTTTTCTTCAAAGCTGTATTTACTGAAATCACTTTCTTGCAGGTTATGTTTCATATGATCTGATGCATTACTACCTCCATTATGGCTCTCCGGAAGGCAACACATATATGTACAATATGAAGAGGTATCACAATCAACACCATTTTGTGCATCATGAATCAGGTGGGTTATTTTATCATAAGAATTAAAATCTGATCAACTATCAGAAACATTACCCCCACAGTCCATATAAACCTCATAACACATACAGTCTGTGCTCTAAAACATATTATTATTAAACATAAAGTGAGTTCTGTGATAGCACAACAGCTAATGTGCCTATATTCAAGGTAACTTCCAAGTGAAAATTTTAAACCTCACAAATGCCATATTTTGAAACTCAGTAATTTCAGTAACGCCAGGGATGAAACTAAGAAGTTCTGTCATAAATTACTGAACTCATTACCAAAACCTCAAAAGAATCATTGGCAAGACATGCAGTAAATTACAGCCACAATCAAACAACATCCTAATCAATTCGGAACAGACCATGCATAAAGCCCTTGATCAGAGAAGAGGATGTGTCGTGCAACACACACATTTGGAGGACATTACAAACTATACTTGCAACTTTCAGACCATTAACATTATCAGCCTTATTAGACGAGGCCGTGGGAGAAGTGCAGGCGCAGACCTGGAAGGACAGCGATTTCAGAAAAACGACATTGTAATAACATTATTTTAAATATAACGGACGTGTCTGGAGAATACCCGAAGAAGTCTTTCATACTAACCGCCTCCTTCAGACTGTTGAGCGAGGACGGAGATCTGTGAAGGTGTGGGGTGCAATATCTTGGCGTGGTCTAGGATAACTTGTCACGCTACATGAGAAGATCTCAGCACAGCAATATTTCAGCATTCTGGGTGATTATCTCCAGCTTGTGTTTCAGACAGTACTCCCTGATAAACAACCTGTGTTCCAGACTGCACTCCCACACGAACAACATGCGTACAAAGATTGCAATGATCCCGTTCACACTTGTTGGTGGGTCCAAGCACGGTTCAATATGCACAAGAATGAAGACCGGCCTCCTCAATCTCTTGATTGTAACATAACGGAACCTTTGAGAGGTGTTTCGGAGGCTACAGCGTGCGCTAGGTTTGCATGTATAACCACATTTTAACTAGACCACTCTGCATTAGGAATGAATGCACTGTGTTTGTCAATCTCCTCTCATATAAAGATTTTGTGTTGTGTCACACGTGTTTATACTAGTATTTTGTCCATTGCCAGATGTAGTAACGTGGTTAGGCTGTTGGACAGACATAATTTTCTTTACAGCAGCAGTGAGGCAGCTCTAAAATGCCACACATAAGCACCGCACCCTTTTTTTTTTTTTGTTTCTGGTCCCCTCTTGTGTAACTCACTCTTCTCCTGCATCACAACTTGCATCCACGTTCAACAACGTCAGAAACTATAAAAGTGACACCAAAACGAGAATGACGAGGAAAATGGGGAGCGGAAGTTAAACCAGAGCAGTTCTCCATGACACAGTGTACAATGTAGGATTGGTAGTCCATTTTCAACACCCACGAGTTACTCTATTGTAAATTTAGATTTAAGCCTTCGTACTGTGAGCTCGTGACCTTCTCCATGGTGATCAACATACACATGACCACCATTCACAGCAATACTTTGTCTAGAATTAAACTTCTTGTTAGATAAAATTTGCTTTAAACACTTACTAATGTCAATAATTCTGATTACTCTTTTATTTTTCAGGTTTTGGAATCAGCAGCAATTTCTGGGATCACGTGTTCAGAACCGAAATAGTACTTAAGAAACTCAACACAGTACTTAGGTGGTAAATGACATTTTTCACTGCATTGGCAGTGTGTGATCGGACAAAATTGTGCCAACTTCAGTAACTGCGCTGAAATCCTCGCAGACTAGACAAAACAAATGCACTGAGGCACTTTTGCTGCTCTTTTTCATATTACCACACAGTCGGAAAGGTTATTCATTAACTTCATTAATGTGCACTGTCTGATGATTTGCAGCAGCGGGCAGTTTCTGAAAATGTCGAGCAGAAGTTCGCAAGAGCTGTTTTCCTGCAAACAATACAAGACCTCGAATACGTATTTTTTAATGCGCTTCACCTGCAAGCACATGAAAGGATCCACTTGTAGACTCTGTGACCATGTTATTACCATGCTCGTGAAGGGTGGAATGAAAGTGGATAGCAAATTTAAATCTTAGAAGCTATCAAAATGCACGTTATTTCCATGCATGGAATTACAGACAATAAAGACTTTTGTAATAAAACAATTTTTTTTGCCATATTTTGTGAAAATGGGCACTGACGATAGCACACCGAAAACAGAGTACAATAGAACATCAAATAGAGAACATTACTTAGGAACTTAGTCCTCCATCACAACCCATAATTTATATGCCTTCAACTCTGCATCCACGGAAATGGTCCTTAAAGGATTACAACGTTGATTGTGAAACAGGAAAACAACCCGACCCTGATTTAGATGCTTATGGCCTAAATGGTTCCTAAAGGTAGCAGTGGTGTTGATGCCCTGTACATGCATCAAGCCTGGCTTATCTTCTTTGAATGATACTTGCAATGGGATTAAGTGACTAAATTAAAAATTACTTCGGACACACGCTATTGCAGAGTTTTTCTTGCCAAGAAAAACACAGATTATGGCATTACAAACATATGTACACAAAAATAAGCCAAGACCAGCTATTGTCAACACACATTAAAAATATTAAAATAATAATTTACAAAGAATTCAGTTAAGAGCTCTACCAAACTAAATTAAACAAAACAAGATGAGAAACAAACAAACGAAAAATCTATAGGTGACCCCATGACAACAGCACAGAAGGGCACAGTTCTCTTGGCAAACCAGTAGCAATGTTTCAGGAACTGACACCTGTATCCACCTTCAAGGCAAACTGAATGCAGAAAAATCAACGAGTTTATATGGAGCTTGCCTCTCCTCCAAGCACAGCCAATGGCAGTCGAGCACTTCCGTTATTGGCAGCATACTTAAGAGCAAATGTTAAAAGCCATCACATGAACACAATAAATATCTGTTTACATTTGCTCTTAGGTGAATTACCAATCAAGGAAGTGCTTGACCGCCATTTTCTTTGCTCGGAGGAGAGGCAAAATTCCATATAAACTCATTGACTTTTCCAGTCCTGAAGATGGGAACAGATGCCACTTCCTGGTTTGCCAAGAAAATTGTGTGTTCTTCTTTGATGTCCTAATTNGTGCTTGACCGCCATTTTCTTTGCTCGGAGGAGAGGCAAAATTCCATATAAACTCATTGACTTTTTCAGTCCTGAAGATGGGAACAGATGCCACTTCCTGGTTTGCCAAGAAAATTGTGTGTTCTTCTTTGATGTCCTAATTGCATCGTCAAGTTTAGGGCTTGTATATTTGTCTGTGTTGTCTTCATTGGATTGTCTAGAGATCCTGTTTCTCATCCTGTGTTGTTCAGTTTGCCACAACTCTTGACTGAATTCCTAATGGAATTATTATTATTATTATTATTACGTTTTAAATATCTGTTGACAACAGCCAATGTTTGCTTGTTTTGTCGTCCTCTACGAGTTTTCCTTAGAGACATAGCTCTGCAATTACGTAAGTCTGAAGTAATTTTCCAGTTAACTGTATAGNATTATTACGTTTTAAATATCTGTTGACAACAGCCAATGTTTGCTTGTTTTGTCATCCTCTACGAGTTTTCCTTAGAGACATAGCTCTGCAATTACGTAAGTCTGAAGTAATTTTCCAGTTAACTGTATANATCCTCTACGAGTTTTCCTTAGAGACATAGCTCTGCAATTACGTAAGTCTGAAGTAATTTTCCAGTTAACTGTATAGGAAGGGGCTACAGACAGTTTATGCTTATGACATGCCTTCCCACACTTACTCCTTATACAAATATGTCAGGTTGCAAAAAAGTTCAATATAAATACACATACCTGAGAGTATTAATTATTTATTATTTTAACTTCATGACAAACAACTACTTGCAGATGTATGGGATGTGATTACCTTCAGGTAAAAAATAATAAGTTTTACAGCTTTTGCATAATCAATATTATATGTCAAAATTGTGATTTTGTAGTTTCTGGAACATACAAATTACAAAATAATTGTCAGTAGCTACTTCAAGATATGTATTGATGTACTAATCATTGTTTTAAATAAATTATTTAGTACGATGAATTTTTTTTTTCATTTGGTATTCCTGAATTTTTTTTATAACTTTTGTTAGCAACATTTAAAAATGAATTAGGGCATTGCTTTCCAGAATGAAACAGTGCTTGACACACATCTAAAATAATGAATATTTTGGCCTTGTAGCAACTTTAACATTATTTATATTTTTAAAGAGAAAGAGATTTATGTTGTGTACATACACACAAATTACAACAGGTACCAGCAAAGACTGGGCTTTAAGTGTGAAACCAGTGTGGGTCTTGCCAGTACAAGAAAATTAGAGCAGCAGCTGTTGCTTAACCCGACATACACGTAACTTAGCAGACTATTCCTGCAAAGCCAAAATGTTTTGACATGTAGCTATTGCAATACAAGCCACAGTCCATCACAGCAGTAAGGCTCACTGTGAAGTGCCGCAGCAGATTTTTTNCATGTAGCTATTGCAATACAAGCCACAGTCCATCACAGCAGTAAGGCTCACTGTGAAGTGCCGCAGCAGATTTTTTCATGTCTTGCCAATTTAAACTTTCAAGAAGGTAAATTGATCAAATGTGTCTACAATCCTCAGTGAAACCTCAGGGACCTGAATTTTTACAGTTTGTAAAAGAAGGTTTGTAGTAACAGGCATTTGAGATGATTATAAAATATCTCAAAACCACTCTGCGATTCAACGTATTGGAAAAGGAGCTATTCTGATCACTATCACGACTTTTCTACCAGTGGATTTGACATTATATTTTTTATTAAGGATACAAATTAAAAATAAATTCCATATCTCACTTCAAGGGGAAAGAACACAACCTACTTATCATACCTTCAGAAGACAACCTATAATTTGTTATAGGTACAGTAATCTAAAAATTCTTTTTAATTTTATATTATGGCGTAACGGCTCTTTTTAGGANATATAATTTGTTATAGGTACAGTAATCTAAAAATTCTTTTTAATTTTATATTATGGCGTAACGGCTCTTTTTAGGAGGGGGGCCGCGGCTGTGGCGAGGCTAGATGAGTGAATGACGTCGCTCGTGGCAAGTTAACTTAGCACAAAACCAGACCAGTGCAGTGACTAAATAAAAAAATTTTAGTGTACATGATGCAGGAGGACCATTAACTGTGATTTTTGTGTAGTGAGAGATTGCATCACTAGATCGCGATGGCAGCATCTCGCCTACCTCACAATCGCGTTGCAAGTGACTAATGTTGATCTTCGATTTGGTACATAACGTCAGTGTATCAATCTGTATATCGTAATGTGCAATTCGTCCGCCAGCAAATGCATGGAATATTCTTAAGAAGTTTTTCAAGACATTAATGGTATTTGCAGATACTTCGTTATCTTTGGCCTCCAGGCGATTGTAAAGTTAATTGACGTTAGTTTAAATCTTCAACCAGATATTTTAATGGTTAAAAGTTAATTAGTTTTAAAATTAACTAATAAGTTAAAAATTACAGACTTTTTTAACAATTAATTTTAATCGTTAATTTCATTAAATTTTTAATCCCAAGTATGCATTCTGACATGGGCAGATGCATAGGCAGGTAGTCTGCTTACAGATGGCGGCAGACAAAGTTGCTGACCGGACTACACTTGTACCTAACGGAAAATATGAAGTGTGTGTAGCGGCATAATGGTTCTTCCTTGGAGGTGCAACTGGGGCAGCGACTATAAAGGATAATGATGTTGTCAGTGGCAGATGGCTGCTCGCTTGCCATAATGAAATGCAATTTACAGTCTTAAATTAATAGTTGCATATAAGTACCATTAAGCAGTTATGGAGAATCATTCATATATGGGTATGGCAAACATTTATTAAATTTATAATAATAAAAAACATGTATTTTTTATTCTACATAAATATTCCACATAAATAAAATTAATACTAAATAACAACTGTACAAACTTATCGTAAAACTATATAATTTATAACTGAACAATTATTATCTATATATGACAAATTAAATAATAAGAAAATGTCTTGTACACATAACTGTGGTGCACACTTGATTTTGAAACCATCTTACATCTTCCACTTAAGTCCTTGAAGAAGCCTGTGTGGCTGCAACAACCACTGGAGAAACAGATTCTGCAACTTTGTTGCAACTTCATCCACGTGCAATGTAAACATTAAATTACTTTTTCCAAGTGTTTGGGAAGATGTAAAAGCTGACGAAAGTGCAGAGTACACCTACGGGAAAAATAAAAACAGTGGAAGAATTTTAATTGCAAAAACTGATGGGAGGGGAGAGGAATGAGATGGTAGGGGGGGAGAAAACTTCTAAAATTGGACGTAAGGAATTGATACAGGTGACAGGTGATACCACTACAGAAACATTAGGAAGTTGAAAGAATGATGCATCAAAAATAATTGCAGTTCTGCAAGGAAAACATTCATAAAATGTCTCGTATCAGTTACAGAACACGTGTGGAGTGCAGACACTACAATACCACACTCTTACCACACTGTGTTGTGCTGTTCAGAATGCAAGGGAATGTGATGAACACAAGCATGACACTGGCAGACAAAATTTTGCGAGTAATGTGTCCACACATTTTTGCTATACGTATAAGGTATTAAAACAAACATGCGCACCTGTCCAACTCAGTTTGTGTCTGGTCGTGTGATCGACTTTCTCACCATGCTCAGCTGAGGAAACGAACTCTTGTTGGGGGGCGGGTTCAACTTCGACACGAGGTAGATAAACGGCTCGTAGAGAGTTGTACGTTCCATGGCATTCACTTCGTAGTGCCTTATCTTCTCTCGCAGCGCCCAGTGGACTGCTCTGCTAGCTGTGTTTTCCAGGCTTCCAACATCCATGGCTTTTGTCGTGTTGCCCAGTACAATTATCGACACCTACAAACAATGTGCTTGGCGACAATGCAAAGATATGTTACCAGTCTGAATGCCACATCACTGCAAATGATTAGAAGAAAAAATCTTTTAACAATTTGGAACAGCCACCATTCACCACTGGAAGCTGACACTGCAAAATTTCTTGAAAGTAACTAATTAAAAAAAACAAACGTGGGGTAAATGCTCATGGGGGTAAATGCTCATGTGTATGCAAGCACAAATACACAGTGACACACACATGCACACATTGATGCACACAGACCTGCATAAATGCATGTGTGATCAATATGCCGCAAAGTGTACTGTCCACAGAAGACACAAACACAGCTTTCCCAGTGCTTTTCTTTCTTTCTTATTTTTAAGTCATGTTGGGATTGGGCATTGAACCATCATCACTCTGGTCTCCTTGACACACAGGCATAGCAATTATGGCCTTCAAGGACCCACTGAATTAAAAAAAAATAATAATAAATGAATGAATATAAAGGAATTACTGAATCAAAAAACAACTACCGTATGTAACAAACAAATAAATTTTTTAATGAAAGAATTAATGAATGGTGAATGAAGTACTGTAAATAAATATGAATAAATGAATTGTTAACAGAAGGCTACCACTGTAAACTATTGCAACAATGGCTCCACAGCGTAAGAAAAATCAGTTAGTTCATGGGAGGACAGGGTGTACCGTATTGACACAAGAAAGAGACATATGCACATGCTTTTAAACCCGTAGGCCTATATGAAAATTCCATTTTAAAAAAAACCTATGCTGTAACAAAATGATGGGTTGCGTGGCCAGATCTGAACTACCTATTAACAACAAAACAGAACAAACTACACTATGGCAGTATTACTGTGTCCATGCTTGATAGTGCTGCAGTCATTTGGGGGTCACTTTGCACCCACCATGCCAACTTTGTACCATATGCCTAATTTAATTTCAAATTAAGGCTTCAAGAATCCACGCATATTACCATGTCCTTTATAATCAAAACTGTTAACCAGTAAGTACATTTACATTAATATTAGGTAGTGCAGTAAAACCTTTGTTTGTGGTACAATGTTAGTCTGGTACAAAGTTACCCCAAATTACTGTAGTTTTCCACTGTACTGCAGGTGGAAACAACAAACATATTTGTGACGAGGGTTGAGGAAAGCATAATTTAAATATAATATAAAAACCAGATTTACAATCTTTTACAATTTTAATTTTTTTCCCTCAATATTTAGATAACAATAATTTAATTTGGTGGAATTACATTTAAATTTTTTTGCATCACACTTCTGAAGAAAGTATTTTTGACTTTATCAACAGGTTTCTCGAAAAACGAAAAGCCACAAGTGGTTCCCGCCTGAGGCAGAGTAACATTTGGATGATACGAGGCTGGCTAATCAGAGCCGACTACCCTACTCGAGGGACAGACCTGTTGCCCTGGCTACTCAAAGAAAGGATGAAGTAGGACGAGACGGGGGTTGAGAGGCAGTGGAATTAAGATGGGGGAGAAAACAGGACAGCTCGGAGGGAACCCCCCCCCTCCCCCCCNTCCGTCTGAAATTTCCCGCCCACAGGAGCCAGGGTTTGAACCGGGGACCTCAGAAGTACGGAGGCAAGTGACTAACCAACTGAGCCAACCGTGCGTGGTCTACTAGTTTCAACGCAAAAGTTCACCGAACATGCAGAAAAATATTGGTAAGCGTTTGATATAGTGAAATCAAAATAAGAAAATAATGCACAGAAGTCTGAAATGCATCAGGCGAGTCCATTGCTGCTGCTGCTGCACAAAGGGGTGGGGTTGATCAATTCAGTAGTGACAGCGGCCGAGAGCAGTTGCATGAGAGCTGCTCCGCATGTGCATATTACCTTGCGAAAAAAACGTAAGTCGTGCAGCGTGGTAGTAGAGCCCATGTTATCAGTTCGGTATGTATTGAACCAACAGTGCCACGTGGGTCTCTTCCCTACAACAGCAAGCATCCGGAAGAGCACTCCCCAAGATTATTTTCTCATTTGAACTTTACTATAGCAGCAACAGTGCACATGGCTATCTTGTTACCTCCTTCTTGTCTCTGTTGCGATCGACGTCCTTCTTGAACGTCATCAGCAGGTCGAGAGACTCTGGCTTGTCAGTGTCGTACACCAGGATGTAGCCATCAGCCAGGCCAATGTACTGTTTGGCCAACTGCACTTGCTCCCTGTTGTTCAGAGCAGATGCGCTCGCCAAACCTTCCGTGTCGTAGAAGCGAACTTTCTCACGGGTCCCTCTGTCAGTTTCGATGTTCGCCGTGTAGATGTCCTCGATCGTTGGATTTAACTCCTGCAGTCGGAATAACAGTACACGTTTATCAATTTCGTGGCCTGTGCTGTAACTAAATGAATCACATTTTAAAGCAGTTCTTACGCAAAGACACACAATAACGTGTCTCGTCAGTGTTAAATATTCAATGCAAATACATTTAGCAACAAAAATTGAAAAGTCACATAGAAATGAGATTAGAAATTATTTACTTTAAAAATATGAAGGTTTCCATTTAGCAATCTTAATGTACACAAGAAAATTAACTAAACAAGAGAATTTGCTTATAGAATATTGTTGCAATATTCTTTACTTTCTGTGTAATTTTACACAATGAAATGAATAATTTAAAAAATCATTTTAAATCACGCCCAAAAAAAATATTTATACAGAATTAACTTGAATTCAAGATTAAATAAGGTTGCAAGTAGGTTGTTAGGCTACCAAAAATATATAAAAGGACAGGAATTCAAGTACTCGCAGAGTAGTACTTGTCGACAGGCACCTACACAGCAGACACCAAACAAGCCATAGCTGGTCACATCAATAACCTACAGGACATGCAGCATCACACACCAAGGATTTTGATTCCTGCTACAGCGCCAGAGTTGTGAGAGCCCTACCACCTTCTAGCAATAGCTCAGAACTCAGACGCTGGAAATTAGCTCACCAATTCATAACAAAATCCAGGCAGCAGCCAGGCCTCAACATAAGATAATCACAGCTCCGAGCCACACTCGTCAGCTATACCTGCAATTTTTAAAATTTTCCTGCCCCGCCCTAGTTTGCCACCCGGCCACTAGGTTTACTACCAACAGTGCCTTTCCACCATACTGCAGTGTCCTGCAACTCGCCACCTGATGAAGCCGACCTAGCCAACAAAACATCGCAATCTCACAACCGCGTGGAAAATATGTCGTCTTTCTTTGTGTGTGTGCCTGTTGACAAGTACTACTCTACGAGTGCTTGAATTCCTGTCCTTATATATGTTCAAGAATAAATAAGTTATTCCAAAATCGCGGTACATACTACAAAAAATTCTGTGCTGAATTCCATACTTATACTTACACTTACGCATGTAAAGGCTGTACACAGTTAACGAGAACTATTAAGAGTACCTTTTAAAAACATCACTGCCGTTACCTGCACATAGTATATTAACAGGCACACTGACTGGCATCCACCCAGTAAAGTTGGCAATTATGGAGGGAAAGTAGTTCCACGTCTTAATGTTAAATTAAAAAATGATAGGTAAACAGTTAAGAATACTGAAATTATTTCATTTTATTTTGGGTTTCTGCAATACATATAAGAGTAAGAATTAGCATATTTGTAAAATATTTACTTTTCTAATAATTTCAAAGTTTCACTTAACAGATGCATGAATAAAATGATCAGGCTCAGGGCAATGTTAGCATATGGCGGAAGAATGCACAATGTGCATACAAACAGATCTTAAGCAGGGATTTCAAAAGAGTCCAGCTTACCGTAAACAGCCTATAGTACAATTTCAATGTGAATAATAATTTCATTGTAGCTAGGGGCCACGGTGGTGTAGTGGTTAGACTACTCGCCTTCAACCAAGGCGAACCGGGTCCAATTCCTGGCAGGGTCGCTCCCCGGATTTTCGCACGTGCGAAACGTGCCACACAACGCCACTTCTGCTTTCAAGACCTTGATGTTAAGAGCCGCCAAAATGTCTCCACTCCACTCCATGATGCTGCTGGTCGACTGATTTTCTCTGGGATCTCCTGTTTTCCCCACTCTCGTAATCCAGCAATACTCCAAACTCACCTCACTTCACCCTCATCAGCTCTCAAGACCTCGATGCTAACTGCCACCCAAATCTCTCAACTACATTCACAGTGGCTGTGATGGTTCCATACTTAATTTAAACAATTTCATCATCAAAAATTATGTAATACAATTTTTTTTGGCAGCTTAATGATAGTACCATCTGTAAAACTTACCGGTATAACTCATTTGACAACAAAGTCAAATTTTTATTAAGTAGTTAAGAACACACAGCACATAGGTACTAAATCCTGTTCAAACATCCAAACTGTGTATTTTTTTTTAAGGTTATATAGCCCATCACATTTGTATATATCATTAAAAGCATGCACAGATCACACGTCATTTCACTTTCCAGCAAGCTTTGTTACTGTGTGGTACACACCATTTACTTCACCATGCGTGCAGAAATGTTGGGTTGAATGTGTGAAATCCCCGAGAATACCCACATACCAGTGGCATTGTTCAGCAAGATTCCCACCTACAAGGGGTTGAATGTTATATGAAGTGTAATGGGGAGGTTTTGGGCAGGTCTTAACAACAAGCTCTTGAAGGCCAATGAAGGTGAAGCAAGGTGGATAAGGAACAACGCCAAAATGCAGCAAGGGCAGGGTAAATGAGAGATCCCAGAGAAAACCTGCTGACTAGCGGCATCATCTGGCATGATTCCCACATGTAATAATCTGAACTGAGCCCGCTGGGAATCAAACCCAGATCGCCGTAGATGGAGGTGAGCACTCTAGCCATTATGTCAACCACTGCCCAAATGTCTAGTTCATTTGGCTGGAAAAATATTTGGCCTTCTCTTCCAATTGTAGATAAATACCTACTGATGTCTTTCACCTAGGCAGGTAGCAAAAAGAATATTTGACGGTCAATCCAGAAATGTAATGGTACCAATGTGTACGATGGCCAGTGATAGTTCCCATATATGAATGCTCCATAATGGAAACGTTTGTTGCAAACTCGACAAATGTCATCCCACCGGCATTTATTGCCGCCAGTTGTCAGCAGTGTAAAACTGCAGTGTAACTGTTGCCAGGCTACTAACTATAATTACTCAATGTGAATACTCCAATGGACTCCAATGGACCCATGGACGTTAAAATGTTTAGTTGCTGCCCAATGATAGTTGTATGAAAAAGCCTACACAAAATTACAAACATTATCACAAAAATTTTTTTCTCATGCAAGATACAGAACCCAGTACAGTCTCACACCTGACCAAACGGTTGAATGCTGTTTCTCTTCAGCTGCAGGGCCAGGGGGTGGTGTAGCAAGTCAGAATGCACCCCTCCCACCAGTGCGAACTGGGTTTGATTACAGGCTAGGTCACTCAGATTTTCACACGTGAAATGTGGCGAGCGTTACCGTTGCCTGGTAGGATTTCTCAAAGCACTCTCGTTTATCCCACTCTTGCATTCTGCCATTGCTGCAACTTCACCTAATTTCACCCTCACAGGCACTCAAGATTTTGTTAGGCCTAAATGCCAATGAAAACCTCTCACTCAACCATTCCCCTGCCAACCACAATCATAAAATAGGCTACTAAAGTGTAATGTAGGTACGGCTAATAAATGAGGGGACACTTTATGGGGACAAAAAAGGCTATTACATACTCACCGTGGTTTTGTCAACATTGCCGTAGATGACTTGCTCCAATATAGCAGTCTTCCCAACACCTTTCATACCGCACACAGCAACTTTGGCAGTTTTACCCATTTTTGAGTGAAAGAAGTGTCTCTTCGACACATTCACAATTNTGAAAGAAGTGTCTCTTCGACACATTCACAATTGAGTTATGACCTGAAAATCACATTAAATCCACAATATTGTCATCTATACAAAAACTGAAGGCCCTAAACTTATATTTTTTTTTCCAGACAACAGTACTAAAAACATTTCAGTGTCATCCCAAACACAGTATTTCAACACGGTCAGCTTTGCAAAAGCAGAAAATACAATTTCCATATCGCTAAGACTTTTCCTCAGAAAAACCCCTACACTTCATGATTACCCAGCCTGCTTGTCAAGGGTTGCACCATTATTTTAACAACACGGGTACACATCACTCTTGACCCACACATTTCCCGACATACGTATGGCAAGCCAAGGTGCAACCAAGGAAAGAGTAGATGTCAACTAGGATGCCTTTCACTGCATCCTCAGCTACTGTCGGCCACATGAAGATGCTGTCTTTTTACAGCACCTATCTTATGCCATGCCTTGGTCCTGGCAATCAAATGGGTTGAAGAGTTGAGGATTAGGGCTGATAATAAGCCTTAGGACTACTTTGAAGTTGCATATAACTGCTGATCACCCCCTGCCCCACTATTTCTCCACACCAGCTAAGGTGCTTGCAAACAAATTTTTTCACATGCAGATTAGAGAGATGAGCAAACCTAAATAACCTAAGTATTCAGCACCAATGGAGGTGGAGTGAGATTGCGGTTGTTGAAGATGGGGTTTAGAGGTTTTTAATGTGCACTTAATGACAAAGTCTAGAAAGTCGGTGATGGCGAAAAGATGTGAAGATGGAGCAACGGCGTAATGCAAAGACAGGGGAAACGGGAGTACCGTGAGAATACCCATCAACCAATGGCATCTGCAATGTTTCCCATGTGCAAAAATCTGAGTGACCCCACCAGGAATCAAACCTGGATCACCTTGGTGAGAGGCTTGACTACTACGCTACCATGGCACCCTGTAAGATGAAGATGGTGCAGCAATGAAGTGCAAAGGCAAAGGAAACAGGAAAACCTTGAGAAAACCTATCAGCAAACTGTAAGTAATGTCATGTTTTCCACATACAAAAATTTTGACACTACTCGAACCCAACTTTCATAGTGGGAAGTGGGTGGTCCGACCACTGCACCATTTTGGCTCCTTGTGACAGATGTGATCTGGCATCGTGAAATCCTGTACTTCTTTTACAAGAGAGTGGTCTTAAAATCAATAATGGCACACTCAAAACCACATAAAAAGGGTAGTTACGCTCAATTTATAGGCCTTTAGGAAGACAATACTTAATTATGGAGATAACCTTTTGTAGTAAGGGAGTGAAATGGAGTGGAGTAGAGTTTGGATGGCTCTTAACAAGGTCTTGAGAGTGATGAGGATAAAACAAGGCGGATATGGAGCAATGCTGGAATGCAAGGGTACTGAAAATGGGAGATCCCCGACAAAACTGACCAACCAGCAGTATCGTACTACTCAATATTGCACATGTAAAAATCCAGGAGTGACCCAACCCGAAATAAAATCGGTAATTATCCAGTGTAGCGGCTTTTCTGAAGGAAACGTCCTAGACCAACAAAAGTAGCATTAATGGGTGCAGCACAATAGCAAAGTTTTTAACATGCGTACTAAAAGTAAAAATTCTCCTACAATGTTTTTTCCTTAAAAAAAAGTGTACTAGTATTTTCGTACATCGCTTGCAAACCAAAATGTATCGTACATCGAGAATTATATGACTTTTAAGAAAACATTTCTCTTGAAGGTAAGAGACACTTAGGCTTATAGACAATGAATCAACTGACAAAAAAATATTACCTCCATGAAAAATTCTATTCTTAGCAAGTAAACCCTTGTGACGGCCACCTCTACCGCGGAAGTTTGACATGATTAGGCCTAATAACTTATTTTTCCAGAAGTGAGGCCTAAGATCAGTCCAGCTCGTACAATCAACTAGGCTGGCCTGATGCTTCTCCACGATTAATGCTCAAACACAGCATTGCAAGGTTATCCATTAGGCAATAGGTTGTGAAGTGATGCATTAGCATGTCGCTAATAATACTAACAATGTCACGATAAACAAACACTATGAACGAGGTGTCAGAGAGAACGCTTGACTTTTAGCTTACAGACTTACTTATTAGAAAAACTCGTATTGTAACAATACGAATGTACTTTACCTCAGATCGTAGCCAATATTCAACAATTACTAAAAAGGATTTACATGAGATTAACAAAGTGCTGTACTTGATAACTTCTGTTCATAACCTAATATTAAATTGTTTTCGAGGTTAGTTTGTTTTTATGTACACTTTGGTAATGTTTTGTCTATGGCAAGCAAGATGGACAACTTTTGGTTAACACTTTACGACCGTGGTTAACAGAAACATTGAATGCCTAGCCATGTAGAGTTATGATAAAATTAAACTATTTTGACGTATTTTAGGTTTCAGCAATATTTAAAAAGTTGTGAGGTGAATAAAATGTCTTTAAAAAAAGAACCCAAAAATAGTGCTACGTAAGCTTAATAGATGTTCGATTTGAAAAACTTTTTGAAAGCGAATTTAATGCTTTCGTTTAGTGGAGAAAAGACCATTGAACACAATATGGTGATTTTCCAATGGATCAACGGTATTTGTTTTATTAAAACCTGTTTGTTAGTTAAAAATTGCCACAAGGGACAGAAGTAATACCATTATTCACGTTCCAGGTATCATTACGATGCAACGTTTCAAGTTATGCTACAGATGGTACTCTGCAAAAACTTTTCATTTATCAAATCATTTCATGATATTGTAGCGCTTTCAAAACATAAAACATTCAAATAATTTTTTTAAAATTTTTCCCGCTATATATTTGAATGTAGTTTAAACCAAGAGGTTTTAAACCACGTTCCAAATGTTCACGATCATAGTAGAATTTCCTTCAAAATATTCAGGGCAACTTTTTAGCACAATTTAATTGAGAATAATAACATACTTGTGATATTAATAATCAAACGCTAATATTCAATTTTTAATAAAAAAAATCGTCAAAAAAATTGTTGGAAAATTATTAAGTTATGTTGGCGGCAGTGACGCCGCCGTAATAATTGGTTATGAATTGAAAATAAAGTCTCCAGGATTTTGTGGTATACGTCGTAAAATGTAAATGTCGTTTGCGCATCAAAAATAAGTTTTAATATTGTTAGAAATATTGATATATCTACAACTAATGTTTCACCAAACAGTTTCACTGCCCGCGAAATTAAAAAAAAAAAAAACATTTAAGCTCTTATTATAGTTACCTAAATTTATTTTAAAATATTATTTTGGTTCCGCTTTCCCTAGAAAACGTTATGCATGGATAATATTCAAGGAATGTTTATGAATGCATAAATGAAGATCTCCTTTCTCTGGGCTCTAAGAACGTTCAATTCATCTCATGTAGTGGCGCCAGAACACGGAGATCGGAAACACCTATTGATCCGCTTGTACAGTCGCATCCTTGCTACTAAGAGATGACGCACATTTCTCTGACTGTGCTAGTGTAATTATTATCGTGTCATAAACTCGGTATTTTTTGTGAATTTACAACGAATTCGTGTTTCAGAATTCTATTTACGGCACTATTACATGTGGTTATCGTCTTACTCTCAAAAGGCTATTCACGATAAAAGTAAATGGAGTCTGTTCTTGATGTTGCCGGTGTAATGTGTACCAGTTTGTTTTAAATTAGGTTAATGTACTAAATACAGCGAGAAGTAATATATGTTATTAATATAGTATCTTCCCAACCAACGTTACATTTTCATCATTCGTACCCGTGTTTATTTGTGTTGCTTAAATAATGAACTGCCGATACCGTGTTATGGAGCAAACAATTTAAGAGAGCGGGAATATTCTGACTGTCGGAAATGCCACACAAGATTGGTTTCACAGCGGTGTATGCCTCAGGTAATGTTACTTAACCATACTACTAATATGCATGTCAAATAATGTAAACATAAATATAAATATGAGTTAGTGAATTACACAAGTTAGTAAGTGATTAAAGTTCGTACCTTATAAAGGTGTTTTTATGATTTACATCCGGCCCTTTTAACATCCAACATATTTGTTACTGCCTTACGATGCTTAATTCTCTGGCATTATGAAATTTAAGTAGCATGATATACACGTGGCCACTGTTAGTAAACTGTACACGTATTGTGATACGGTTAAAGCACGTTATCTTCACCTTGCACTTTTCGATAGCATTTCGTTTTATGGATCGTTTGGAATTGTGTTCGTTACCAGGTTACGACAACTGTCAAACTGTAGTAAATCGTTGGTCCTTAAGGGAGGCAATAGTACAGCCATCTTTCCTTCCAGTGACCACCGGGAGTTATTGTTCGACGTAGGCTAGTACAACGGCCAGAATGCTGAGCAAAAAAAAATTACACCCCTGAATTGCACTGATACAGATAAAATATTGCGCTTTGGTACCATAGTTTTATCTACTGGCTCTGAATTGACAATGTGGAAAAAAAAATTAAACGTACCTGTTCCAGTTAACAGTATTGCCTATATTTTCTACTGAGATACGTTGGAGTACACCGCCTGGCTACCAAACGGGTAACTGATTTCGATTCCCAGCAGAAGCAGTGATCTGCCACGCATTATTGTTCCAGAGATTTTTTTTTACATTATACTTCATTTTCTTGCAAAGGGAGCCCCTATTTAATTACTTTTGTTAACTTTTCCATTTGTAGCAAGTCTCCCAGCGGTTTTAGTAGTACATCATGCGACTCGACCGTAACAACTGAATTAGACGGCGCTAGTCTATTATAACCGTCATGTATGGCTGGGTACTGGCGTAAAGAAAGAAAAGGAATTACAGTCTACCCTTCTGCTGAAAGATTGTTCGAATGCATGCTAATAAGGCCGTTGAGAGTATGAAAACTAAATAAATAAACGAGCTGCAGTTTTATAGGGAATATAAGATACTCACTCTGCATTTCCAGAAGCAAAAATTTAACATAGTTCTACCAAAGTTTCACACAAGCAATAGGGACCTGACCCTTCATCAACTTCTGTCAAGGAGTTCAATGAGTTGTGGGGATGTTATTTTTATCTACGGCGATCGAAATATGGAGATGGATATACCGCGGCGCACGCGTTATGTTCCGTAAAATTGTTTCCCCGTAAGGCGTGAGACGCCGTGTGACTAGGCAACCGTTGTTACACTATGGTTTTGCCGGGGAGTATAACTCACGTGGGTAACGCAGAAATAGCATTCGTTTAGATGAAGATATGCCAGCGTATCCTGACTGAAGATGGAAGAGCAGATTACTGAAACATTATTACTGTAGTTACTGCTTTCAGGGACAATGCGTAATATTAAAAACTCAGTTCTGTTGGAAGCTGGAATCATTAGTAAAGACGTAGATACACGATCATATGCAAGATTAGTAGGGCCGCTGCAACCAAACGGTTGGCCATAATACAAAATAACCGGTACATTTTCTCTACGCAACAAAAATGTTACAATCCGGTAATTTTTTTACACGCTGTATAGGTTACTTTAGTGAGAGCGATACGAGGTAGCACTGTCTGAGCGAATGTTCGAGACAGAGCCTCAGTCCGCTCCCCTCCCCGCCCCTCTCCTACCGTCTAGCCTCCCGACGTAAAGTGGGGATGTCAAAAAACAATAACCGATATACCCCGCACTCCGCCCACGCTTCCGGATAAGTCTATCGACATAAAGGGGAGCCGTAAAAATGCAACTAAAAAAATAATTCTACAGCGTGTTAATAAAAATCACCAACAAACTCCGTAAGGTGATTCCTGACAAAAATATAAGATAAAAATGTATGTACCAATTTCCCCTGATGATTAGGGGAGCTATGCTCTCCCAAAAATCTAATTTTCGAAAAGATTTTCATCACAATTATCAGGGTCTACAAACGATTAAGCAACAATATGAATAGTGTTTTGTGGAACGGGCATCTTACACCTGTGAAAATGTGGTTGGTAATATCATCCCCCCTTCATCATGAAAATAGGAGTGTTGATTCTACGTGTATAAACATTGTGTATTCTTCCGCCATATAAAAAATTAACATTGCCGTGATCCTCGTCACTTTACCCACGCGACGGTCATGTGAAACTATGAAATTATCAGAAAAGTAAATATTTCACCAATCTGTTAATTCTCATACTTATATGCAATAAAAACCACCGAAAGCAAAATTAATAATTTCTGTTAATACATGGAACTACTTTCCTTCCGTGGTTACCAACTCCACTGGACGCATGTCACTCAGCGCGCCAGTTCAATTTAGGTTGGCATGGGAGGTAACCATGGCCCCAATCGCGACCCCATGTTTGCCCAGTCCCAGTGGAGCCGCGAGCATGTGCCCTTGTAGTCAGAACCTTCCCTGCATGCCTAGGCGCGTGGGGCTCAGCCCTGAGACGCAATAAGGTCCCATCCTTACCTAGGACCTCCAAACCCTCATTTTAGCTTTACGGTAGGTCAGAAAAAAAGTGACTTGTTGGCAGGGGAGGACGACCAGTACCGAGCCAGCGAGTTGAACGCGCACGACCCGACGGTGAAGGGCTGGCAGTCGGCGAGGAACTGCTCCTACCCCCAGGAGCTGGTACTGCGGCTGCACCACACCGCCACCATGCAGCGGATACAGATCCTGGCTCACCAGTACCTCATACGTGAGTATAGGCTATTCACGATAAAGTTACCCCTTCTTAGGGCCCTCCCAGCAAGCATAATACCCAGAGACGATGGAAAATCGCGAAAAATTGTTGAGCCAACATGTCTTCTATAACACTCTAACTAGTTGGATGAACAAGGTTTTGACTCGGCTAAGTTGTTTGCAGACTAATCACGAACGTCCTACCTTATAGTATCAGCGGTGCCACGGTGACTGAGCGATTAGACCTGCTCGTTTCCCACCAAGGCGAACCGGGTTCAAACCCGGGCCGGTTCACTCCGGATTTTCGCTAGTGGGAATCGTGCCGAACAATGCCGCTGGTCGCATACGCATCTACCTTCACCCTCATCGGCTCTCAAGACCTCGCTGTTAACGGTCGCCCAAAATCTCTTCACTCGCTTATAGTATCAGAATCCTTGTCGGCCCAGTGAAATGGGGCTTCATACATGAATGACAGCCAATAAGGGAAGAAAACTGTTTGACATGTGTACAAGTACGTTGAATCCTAGCAAACAGGCAACGTTTCCCGCGATAAACCATCTTATCTAATAATAACTAAAAAAATTATATTTTATTGTGGTCTCGTGGGTTAACTTTTTGAGAACTAGACACTGTGTTTATTAGCCACATGGCAATTTTTATATAAACAATTGGCGAAAGGATACAAATAAGCTGAAAGGATCTTTTAAGTATGGCCTTAAAAAGTGCTCACTTTATCGTGAATAGACTATAGCCCGTAAACCCGTCCTGAAATGACACGAATGCGGATAAGGATATAACATTGCCGTGTGGAGCATCTCGTATACTTATCCTCGCCAAGAGAGCCATGTCTTGTATAAGCTTCAGGACTACAATCACGTTTAACTCATGCCATCGATGCTGACCAGATTGCACGGTATGCGGAACGGACTGTACTTGGTAAACGGCAATACCTAAAGCCTGCGGAGTAGTCTGGGGTAGGCAACCCTTCGTACACTTTCGTCACGAGTGTCACAGCTGCCGTAGACTTCTCACCACGATCTCAGCACGGTGAATCATCCATCCATGGATCAATTAACGAAAAATAAATTTAAATCTCAATCGTTTGTTACACTGCGCATAAACATTCCTATTTGAGTCTCGGCCTCGCCTATTATGCACACATTCTTCGTTTTCCTGTCGTAATTTCGAATTCAGAGTATTTACTGACAATGTACGATTATAGAAAATTTGCATTTCGAGAGAGGTTTGGTTATTTTTGTGCTTAATTTTAAATGTGTTATCTGCTAATTGTAAAACGTAAGGAACAGATTTATTTTTTATCAGAAGTTTCTGCCTTTTTGCAAGCAGGAAATAATACACAGTTAAAATTATATACAAAAGTATTAAAAATACTAGTGAATTGAAAATTTTCTACAATCAAACATTTCCAATAATACCTCTGAAACTGAAATTACGACACGAAAACGAAGAATTTGTGCATAATAGGTGCAGACGAGCCTTAAATGTAGCGAAGTATTAAACTCAAATGTATTTATATACCGAAACTAATTTGCAACTTTTTTGGTTTTATGTAGTTTTTAGTTTAGGCATTTCGTTTACATATAATGTAAAAATTAAATTATAGCGTTTTTTTTTTTTCAAAACCTTTTATCGCTTGTAACAAATAAAGCAACGCGTAATAAGTGGAATATTCTATAACACAGTTCTGCCAACGAAACACAGAAAACAGGCCATTGCAAAGTGTCTCTGTTATTTATTTTTTGCAAAACGTTAAATGCAGCAAGACTACTGTTTAAAGTGATTTTACGCCAAAAGAAATACACTATTGGCTCAAACGCATGTTTAAAATCTACAACTGGGCAGTTTTTTCCGTCTCTAGCTATTTTCAACAAGACACTTAAGGCACTTTAAAAGAGCTCTAAAAGACACCGTGAATATCAGCTCAGATTTGTAGGTTTGTATTATACTCAGCGGTATATTACTGTACACAAAACAATTTCTTTCGAATCTAAATGTATTTTTTTATGTCAAAAATAGTATTACAAATTACAGAACATTTTAGGCGCGAGAAAACGTGGCACTTTAGTTGTAATCATATATTGAATTCCTTACCCTTTAATGCATAACGCAAGAAACTTCCAACTTTTCTGAAGCCCTGCTAAAGTTATATTTTCACAGTATTCCTCCGCCTCGTCCAAAGAAAGCTTAACCGAGTTTGGAAAATTACACCAAAGGGACAACGCACCCTTTTCGTGTGCACTCAGTGTAATAATATTTTGCATTAGAACTATTTCTTACCAGGCATTACCAACACACCTATTTTCTCAATGTTTTCATTTATATCAATTATAAACGAAATATTATAATTTTTTGATAAAATATGAATAAAAAATAAATATAATGAGATTTTTTTTGTTAACAGAAATATAAAACGCATGTGATACATAACATATCTTAGGAAACAACGGAACACGCCATACATGGGGCGATCTTTCAAAGGTTTGATTAAAAAAAAATGCGAAGAAACCGCGAATAGACTAGACAAGATACTTCAATTTAAAACACCAATGCAAGAACTCGCAGGAAAAAAAAACTAGGAAGCCATTTACTTCCTATTTTATTTTGAAGCCTTTAAACATGACTAGATAAAAACCACCGTCATTTTCGGGATGTCATATTTTAAAACAAAACCCTTCTGGAGTGTGTTCAAATGGCCCCAGCGAACTCACACGTAAAATTGTTGAATAGCCACTTGAATTCCACTGTTCCTTTGCTGCTCCTCTGAACTAGACGTTTGTTATGCAGACGAACATGTTTTCGATCTGAACACAAAAGTCGCTTTACACTCGTCGTTCTTCAAATTAACTAACTTAACTAATGCGGCGCAAAATGCGATTGGAATTAGGAACGAAGCCTATACGGCCAAAGATACATTAAACTCCGAAAAACTACGAAGTCGTGAACAAACACGTCAGCAAAATCGTCAAAATACGAGGTATCCAAAAATCGGAAGTGCAGAAAACTCGCCAAACGGTCAAACGGCACACACACAAAATGACGTCGTAATCCCGACGCCGAACCGTCACTCATGGCGGCTACTGAAAACTGTTTCTTCAAATAAATGAGGTATAGCGGCGTCTTCAGGGCTAGGTTAGGTACGCAGAAAGCGTGGCTAGGAAGGAGATATATGTCTAGTATTGTACAATTCGTTCTGCAGCTCTAAAAAAGAAAAATGATTGTACATATATTTTTTTAAGACGACTGCCTACCTAACGCATGATCGTTTTTCAGAACAGTTAAAATACACGTTTTTATATAAAAGTCTTCGCAATCTGTTTTCACGCAAAAATAAATTCAAACTACATAGTTCTGAATACGGTTAGAGCAATCACGCATATTGTAAACATTCTTTCGAAGCCTATCAACACTGCAAAAAAAAACTACATTTTCAAAGAATATGAGGTTATTTTTTTATAAAGTCCCATATTTACACATAACGACAGTAAGTCAGCACACAGATCAAAGCCCGTGTCTTGAGCATTGCGGCGATGGGATGTTCAGCGCACGTTCCACTTTCATCCTAAAGGGTACTGCCTACCAGCTGGCAGCTGCGACATTTAAATAGGAAATCCCATCTTAAGGAAATTACGCTTCAGTGCGTTAATTTTAAAGGTAGGTGTTTTTANTATTTACACATAACGACAGTAAGTCAGCACACAGATCAAAGCCCGTGTCTTGAGCATTGCGGCGATGGGATGTTCAGAGCACGTTCCACTTTCATCCTAAAGGGTACTGCCTACCAGCTGGCAGCTGCGACATTTAAATAGGAAATCCCATCTTAAGGAAATTACGCTTCAGTGCGTTAATTTTAAAGGTAGGTGTTTTTTAAAAAAATGTATTCATTACGAATTTTTTTAGAAGTTTCCCTATAGCGGAGATGTTTCCATGACATGTATAACCTGTTTGCAAAGAATTTTTAAAGTTTATGTTTTAATAAAGGAGTGCATACTGCTTATTTATATTGAAAATATACGCTCGTAGAGATATTCTCTAAAACAAAATTCGTGAAGAATACATTTTGTTTGAAACGCCGGTCTTTAAAAAATTAACGTACTGAGGCGAAATTTCCTTAACATGGGATTTCCTATTTAAATTTCCCTTCTCCCAGCCGGCAGACAGTGCCCGTAAAGGCTCCCTCACTTCTGTAGCTCGAACGTGTAAAATAGTACCAGGAAAACGAGCGCCTTAAAAAATAAAAAAAAACTAATTATTCAGCCAAAAGTCGCAGAAACAAACCAACTTCCAGAAACGTTATAAACTATTCGGGGGTACGAAACTTACCTGAAGTTCTTTCTTACAAAATTTTGAGAAGCAGAATTAATTAAGTTCGCCGGGCAACCCCGCAAGGCGGAGGAAGCGTGTTCGCGAAGTCACGGAATAGCGTGCTCGCCGTGCGGGGACGAAGCCTGTGGCCACGTTGCAGTTATGGATCTCTGCCAAGGACGGCCCGGCACGCGACGTAATAACGGCCCGGGCTCCAGCAGTTTATGGACTTAGGCAACGGCAGCACGGCCAAGCAGCGCACGAAAGGTCAATCACGGCGATTTTCTTCCTCGCTGCAGTCGTCGGCCTTAATTACTACTACATGTTGGTATGGTCCCCAGAATTATCTAAATCCCATATCTGTCTACCCGCATGGCACATTTACTGACATTTTTCACCTACACTTCTTCGTCCACATTCCTTTCAAAACTTTCACAGAAAACTATGTTTGTCTACCTTCGATCATTAGCTCTTCCGATACCTTTCTGGCTTCCATTCAACAACTTTCCAAAGTATAGTAAGCAGTGTCTTTCTCTAAGCTGTCGGGGACCATAAAGAGCTTCGGAGTTCATTCATTACCTCGCAGATGGTGGTTCCTCTAGTGACATTCTGAAGGTTACGTCATCAAAAAAATTAATTTAGAGATAAGGGATCCATTATCTCGAGGTAAACCATATGGTCGAGGGACCAGGTGATGGGTACTACCACCAATTGGTGTTGGCACCGTGAGTTTTGGTGTTGCTGCCACGTCCCTGGGATGTGCCCCATCTCTAGGGGTTGTGAGACAACGGTGCGGCATCGCCGACCAGGTCAGCCACCTCCTCTTCTGTCAACCTCTATTCCACTGCGACCGTGGCATGGAGCAGTGAAAAGAACACTCCTCTCTCCTCAGAACCGCTAGATGTGACCTTCAGGAAGAGATGCAACAGCTAAGTATCCTGCTCGTATGGATTCGCCTCAGGAGTGATTGCCTGGTGATGGACATAAGATATGTCTGGCATCGGGAAGCTGAGGTCACTATGGGCTTCCCTTTGATGCATTCGCCCATGTAGATGGTGCTAATGGTTGCACGTCAAGCTTTGACATGTCGAGCCACGGCATAAGTGCCACAAGTTTCAGGATGCTATGTGACAGCATAGTTAGTCTCTTACAGGCATAGGGCGGAATTCACAATTATTTTACCCATCTCCCCATAGTCGTTCCTGTAAACTTTGATGTTCACTCCTATGTGTGAACAATGTGTGGTCTTGCCCATCGAATGAAGCATCGAGGTAGTCCATCCTCGAATGTTGCCAGTTTGGCACAGAATGGAGAGTACGTACATGTTGGTACACACACACAGGGATGGAGTTCAAACAATAAGAGCCACATGGTGGTAGGTGTCTTTCAGGCTAGATATGTGTCTAACCTTCAGCAGTCCTCTTTGTTCCCAGCTTAATGAGAAATCAGGGAGTGTTAAGTATTAGTATCTGAGAAAGGTGGTGTTGATAGAATGCATAATTATCCTAAGAAATCATAATACTCTAGTTCTGTTATGTACATCTCAACACTTTGGAAGGCAATGGCAAATCACCACTGGTGTTCTCGTGCATCAATGATGAGTATGTACCGTGTACGACTTAGTCTTAAACGAGTTAGCTATCAAATACACATTTTTTATGACAGGACTGGTAAAGTACAATATTAGACCACTCACACAAGACATTTGGAACCGAAATTCAAGAATTTCAACATGAATAAATAGAAGGGAATGATAACGACTAACTTGGTACAACAGATTCACAAGCCAATGATATGATGGCATCACACTTTAGCTTCGTAGGAAATGAGGACTCCTGTGGTTGTGCTAAAATCCACAATAGCCCTGAAATGTGTGTACCTGTGCTGACTAGACTGGTCTCTGTAGGAGGTCCACTGCTGCATCCAGCCCAGTCAGATGGGTAGATCTCGGGGCCATGCTGGGGGAAGTTATAGAGGTAAATATTCCTCCTAAGAGAAACCAACAAGCAAGCAACAGCATAGCTCCAATGGTGTCCTAGACAGACAGACAGACAGACAGACAGACACCACTCAGTAAAATGTCAGCAGCACTCCAACTAAATCATGTGTGTTCTGAATGAATGAAAGGTCTTAGAAAGAAGTGTTAGGTGTAAAAAGTGCCTCAAATACCACCAAGTTTTTTTTAATGTTCGGTTAGCTGTTGGGTTTTGCCTAGAGCACTGTATTCAGCGCTAATATTTCAAACTCTCACCAACAGGTGCTAAAAGTTGATTAAACAAAAATATAAGTACAAAATGGACAGAAACTCATTAAACTAAACTTGCATAGGGTGCTGTGGGACTGTCCCTAGTGTGATGCCTTGAACTTGCTACTGAACCATCCTAGTCCTGCTTGGTGCCCACACTAAGCAACCAATGGCATTTATTCATCAAGAGCAAGCTTCAGTATTGGACCAGAAAGGCAAGAGGAAATATGGCGTTAGCATTCACCTGTTTTGAAGGTAAAAGCACACTGCAGGCACATGAATCTCTTGCCCTGCACGATTGTTAACCTGAAGCCAGTTGAAAGTTTAGGGCCATGCTGTCCGATGGGATTTACATAGAAGTGGTACAATAAAGTGGTACAATAAAGCGGTACTATGCTCCATGCGCCAGCCGTGATGCAGGTTCCCCCACAGATGGCATGTCAGATGACTGGTTTTGTTGTAGAGCAGTACATCGAGAATTCCCATCTACAGAAGAAGTACTTTGCAAAGGTGTGGTCGACGTTCCCAGCTAGACATTAGGGATCGAGTAGGTCTCAACGTACATTGAAAACAATTTGGTAAAAACCAAGTGGAACCTCTGTCCCTGGATAGTTTAAGTATTGAGACCCACCACACCCAGGGCCATAGCATTCCACACCCAGTGCCATAGTATTCCACACCCAGGGCCATAGTATTGAATGGCTGCTAAGGGACACCATGGCCAATGTTACTCCTAATCAGCTGCACTCCACATAGGGACTTGCAGTTATTACAAATAGTGCATCTGTGTACATGTGTAAGACTGTCATGCCTGACGTTGAGTCTGGAATAGTAGGAACATACACTTTTTTTTTTTTAGTAGTCAACTAAATTAAGAGCGTGCATCTCAGCAGGCCTAACTTAGCTACCGCATAACACCTGTGTTTGTTCGTGCGCGTGCTCACACCATTAACGGAAGTAAAAAGGGAAGAATAATATTAGTTTAGCACTCCAGTTTACGACACCAAGTGATAAGACACTTCGAGTCATCAGCTCACAGCATTTCTGTGCACCTTCAATATGCTGGAAGTGTGCAGTGCGCTCATTGTCAAATGATTACTCAAATTTTTCCATAGTGACGATGGAGGACAAACCGACAGTTTCTTGTTAATAACGGAAGGTTGGTCCTATTAGGACTGAATGGAAATTTGTGCACAAGGCTTATCTTTAAAGCAACTTCAAAATGGTCAGAAAACTGAATTTTTAATAACAAATTTTTATAAAATGATAAATTAATTTTCCAAAAATGTTGAACACTAGGATTGTTCATTAACACTTTACCTCCTTTACTGCTTGATCAGAAATGATCCAGCCTTGCAATAATGCCAGCATAATCTTCCAAGTCCACACAGACTGCCTCACGGATTTGACTGGCATGTGATGCACGCTTTTAAACATTCACAGAACCTTAGGCATAACCTTCACAAATATATTTTCAGTTTGGAGAAATATGCGCAGTACAGAAGATGTATTCTAATTATTACACATTGCAATTCTTATGCGCATCTAATTATGAAAGGTTTTTAAAGAGTTCCTGTTCAGTTTTTATAAAGGCCTATGCTCCTTTTTAACATTACAGTGTTGTAAATGGTGTTATTTTAAATCATAAAAGTGTTCCAAAATTAAATGTTTAGTATGGTAGATACAAACATTGGTAACATTAAATACACAGATAATGGGTTATCTCAAGATATAGTGTATGTCTTCCTTCACAGCTGAGAAGCTGGAGCTGTGGTCTGCAAACACCAACTGCCGTACAGATGCACACGAGAATAATGGCAGTGCAGGTGATGTTCCTAATATTCTAAATGAGGTCAACTTCCAGTACCTGGGATTCATCACGCTTTCCGACAACCAAAGCACGGAGTTCAAGTCCAGAGAACTGAAGTCAGTCATCGTTCCTTCATACACTGCAAACTACCTCAAGCTGCAGCTACACGCTAACCACAAAAACTCACTTAACATTTACAACCAGGTAATTATGATATTTTTTAAATCCTTAAAGTTTCCACTTTGTTAAACTGTAACTTATTCCTTCTGCATCGTTTATTTGGTACAGCTGACTCCTCATTTTAATGGTATGAGTATCTTCAGGGGTGCACACACGTCAGTCCAGTCGGTCTAGATGCCCCTAACCCCTCCACAACCCTGAAATATATTGCAATATGTAAATAATAAATATTTTGAACAAATTTATAATTTTCTGTCCTTTTGAATAAATTATGTACAAAATATACCCAAGAGAGTTAATCATCACTGCAATTAATAATATGCACATAACAGTTATACTGCCTTGTAAAGCCATTTGTTCAAAGGATTTGTTTTGTGGAACTAACGGATTGACTTGTAACTTCTTCACTTTGGAATCTCGTAATAAAATTGAGTACCTTCCAATATATAGGTTTTCTTGATGGCAGACTGCAAGTAGTGTTTAATACATTTAAGTTAATTGTAACTGAAATGGTATTCACACACGACATAGGATGACAGAGTACCTAGATGTACAGGTGAAATGCACGAGTCAAACTAACTGACAATGACTACTTTCTACTCAAACTGTACTTGTTTGGTATTTCTCACTCTGTACAGATGTATGGTCCAAGGGCAATAAAGTTGGTTTTACACAATTATGAAATGAGTTTTANAAAATTTCTTAAAAGATTATGTATTTAAAAGAAATATTTGTTTTGTTCATTATGTAAAGTTGTGTGTTTATTACGGTGCATAATTTTATATCTTTTGGTGTCCAGATTCTTGAATTTTTGTGTTTCCCTCTTATAAGGTTTTCCTGCTTATAGTGTCACTTTCTTGTGGACCCCTGAAGAACCTTATAAGAGGGTTCCACTGTAAATGTCACAAAAAAGTGGGGTCATATCATAATTTATGGAAAATAGTAGGCCTAATGTATTTCATCTGCAGCTGCATGAGAATTACACCGGGTTGTTTCAATGGTGGGAAGAACATTTCAATTTTGAAGACCTTTGAGAGAAGACCTTATCAGTAACGTATATTCACACAACCCATCCTACACCAAGACCACCCCCTTAACAATGCCTTTCTTTTGATAAACAAACTTCACCACATGTACTTAGACAAATGACCGATATGAGAGTAGGTCGCAAGTAGGCCGCTAGGCTACCAATATGACGATGGTTACTGGGAAATGTCTGTTACAGGTTGGACTTATTGCCATCAACGTCCTGGGACAGGCTGTGGACAGTGTAAATGGTGAAGAGTTCACGGGACAACATGTTGATGACAGCAATCCACTTTTGCTAGTAAACAACCCCCAGTACGTTTCCCCTTACGATGACCTGGCATTTGAAATGTATGTCGACCTAGAGGTAGCACAGTTGATCCGAGCCATGGAGGTTAAAAAGCAGCATGCCGTCATTTGTAAGTACCATAAATTCACAGAGTGGAATGTCCTCAGAGGTAGATGAATTAATAAGTATAAAGTATGGGGCATTCATGCTTGAGCTGGCATATGGAAGTTGAAGTAGTGTATTTTGAAATGCCAAGTTTGATGTAGCCACAGAAGCCAACTGCACACAACTGCTATTAGCAGCTCTTAGCCAGCACCAAAATGTGGTAAAATTTTAAACACTTAACTTAATATTTTTTACACCTTCCATTATCAATTTCCTCAAAAATAACTATTTTTTTTTTAAACATAATCCTCATCAAAAATAACTGGGAGAATGTCAATGCTTGCTATTTCCAGGTGAACGCTTCGAATTTGCACGCAGACTGAAACTGGTGATGGAGAATCTTCGGATAGCAGGAGAGAGACTGAGCAAATATGAGCTGGAGAAGCGCCATGCCATTCAACTAGAGGACTACGACAGGGCTAAATACAAGAAGGCGCAGATGGACGAGTACAGGAACACAGTTTACAAGTACCTGGAGGTTGATGATCTTCTCGAGATTAATGGAGTAAGTCTTTACTTGAAACTGATAGCATCTGAGCAGGGTTGTAAGAATATTCCGTATACCGAAACAAAAACAAAAATTACAACTTTCATTTTCATTTCGGTAAGAAATTTGGTTGCCAAAAGTTGTAACAAAACGAAAATTCTCTATTTCGATGAATTTTCAGGTGTTACATGAATTTACATTTAGGGCACCAGCAAAGAAAATTTTTGTCTGGAAAATCATCTTGCTTGTTTTAATTATTTTATAACTGAAATAACTAGTACATAAAAAGAAAATTTTAATGTAGGCAAGACCCCCTGTAGTAAATACTCCATATCCTACATTTTTTGGGTTTGATTTTTCAACAAATTAGTAATAATGAATAACTTACTAAAATGTTACGAAATTCGTTAATATTTCATTAAGACCGAGCTCTAATGACATTACTGTTCACTTTCGTTTCAGTATAACGAAAAAGTTCAAAACATATCTTTCATTTTAGTTTCGTAAGGCAAAAGTCACATTCGCACAACCCTAGACGGTAAATATTCCATCATAGCACGAGGTTGGGGGGGGGTAAACTTAATCCATATACAATAAAATCCCTACTTGCTGGCCTTGCAGCAAAATTAAAAGTAGTAGGGGAAAAGGGGTTCTGTCCAGGAAAGTAGTACAAGTATAGAGAACTAACAAAATAAGTCAAGTACCCAAAGAACTGACTCTTCCTTCTGCCCGTCCCAACCCACTGGCCTGTTTTTGGTAGTCAGTTTTCCAGCTCATGTAGTGCGTTCACGAGCAGAAAACAAATATTTTCAGCTGTATTGCTGTGACTGCCGGAAAAAATTGGAAATCACATCAGAAATGCAGTGTTGCTCTAGAACCAACTGACTAAGTAGTTTTGTAGCTGTTATTTGCTTACTGCAATAATATTGCGTCAGGTAAAATTCAGTACTTTTCGTATGGATGCAAAATAATTCCCTCAGTAGTAAGAAGCATTTACTGTGTGATACATTCAAATGATTCAGGAGCACTGGCTTNGGGGGGGGGGGGGACTACCAGGGCTCTGAAACTGATCTTATAAATGACAGCCTCTGCAAACACACAAACGTCTATGTCAATATATTAACGCAGCATATCAACTACTGCCTCTGTTTTTAGCTGGTAAGAGAAGGCTTCTCGCTAAACCACTAGTGTTGGAACCGGTAGTGTTCATGCCGCCGATAAGTTCCCTCCTCCCCTCAAGCATCTTTCTGGATACATAGGCGAGACCATGGGGCCATCAGAGAATTGCAAGGATAACCCTGTAGAAAAGTATTAAAACATTAATTTTCTTCCCTGTGGTTTACAACCATCACACACACGATAAATACAGCAAGGCTAATAATATTTTTTGTTTAATTTGCTGGTTTTGTTGTACTAGTAAAAGATGGGATCCAGTGTCATTGAAAGAAACATTGCAGATACATCCGTGCTACACTCAGCCAGTTATATAAAGTGTCAGCACCTGGTTTCTGGAAATTGGACTGTCCATTACTCGAGCACTCGCCAACTGTGGCCACTCCTATGTCCGGATATGCCGCTCATCAGAAATACATAACGTTTGAGTGATTTCTCGGATGGTTGTGCAAATCTGTACAACTGTTAGGAAAATGCAGAACAAATTTAGAAGTTGTTGTTGTGACGCAGCATCTCGCGAAGAACGACGAGTGCGTGGACGTGACATGCACCAGTGGCAAGAGGTCGGATCTGCCCCCGCCGCCGCGGCTGCTGCAGGTGCCTTCTGCCTCGCCCAGCCACGACCCGCCGGCCATGCACATGTCTCCTGTGTCGCCCTTGCATCAGCACAGCCGGCCTAAGAGCCCCACCACCGGGGAAGGTGAGTCACATTATCCCTACAATACAACTAGACTAGCATCACACCACAATGGGGAAAGTGTCACGTTGAAAAATTTCAAAAGTGCTCAAGAACTACACTTATCCTAATGGTGAAGTGAGATTAAGAATGGAGAATCAATGGGATGCAAGGGAAAGGAAAAAAAAAAGTACCTTGAGAAAATACACAGACCAAATGCAACATCCACTAACATTTCCCACATGAAAAACTTGGATGTGACCCGGCTAGGAATCAAACCAAGATATTGTCTTTGCAGGCGACCAGTGCACTAGCAGCGAAACCATTAGGAAAAGGATACATTTTGTTACACCCCTGAACTTGCACAATCCAGCAATATACCAAGGTATGGGAATGAGACACTTTTGTTACGTAGTATTAATGATGGGAAGCATTTTCATTAAAACTATAGTTGGAGCCATTCAAAAAATATCCCAATATAAGTGAAGTGGAGANTAATGATGGGAAGCATTTTCATTAAAACTATAGTTGGAGCCATTCAAAAAATATCCCAATATAAGTGAAGTGGAGAAGTTTATGTAGCTCCTAAGGGCGACGCCTATATGACGCTTGAATTGCGTTGCAGTGTGTTTGAAATCCACATTTTTTTTACGAAAGCACTTAACGTATACCCATTATACCGNTGCTTGAATTGCGTTGCAGTGTGTTTGAAATCCACATTTTTTTTACGAAAGCACTTAACGTATACCCATTATACCGATGTACAAAAAGAACACACTCTTTAGACAAGGTACGAATAATACTTTCAATGCATCATTTACATTATAAATGCTATTTCCAAGCCCTCCAACATAGCTAAAAATGGCGGGACACATGCAAAACTATTATAGGGACCTGTATTGAACCTTCCTTCAGACTTTTCATCAATAAAATAATAGGGTCACTGCTGAAAGTCCCATAGGTACACGCAGCATAACGGAAACACTGCACGCCAGTTCAGAGCCTTGCGTGTAGAAGTGACGGGGCACTAGGTACGCGTGTCAGTGTCTCCCTTATCGCTCGCTTACTTCTGAGTCACAAACGTGCTAAAAAGCTCCAAGTAGGCGGCATCCTTAATAATGAGGCCTTGGGAGCCAATGAGGGTGAAACTGGAGAACCCTGAGAAAACTTGACCACTGGCATCGTTTAGCATGATTCCCACATGCCAAAATCCATGAGTGGCCCTGCCGGAAATTGAACCCTATGTGCCTTTGTGGGAGGCATTCATTCTAGCCGCTACACCAACCATGACTCCAATTAATGTATAAGGACAGGGTACTTGGATTACACCTGGTAACAGGTGCCAGCATACTGATACACTGCGATGTGGAAGGTGAGTATTATCATCCAAACAATTTCTTACCTTTTGAACTATGTTACTTTGTCTGTTGGGAAACTGTCAATATTTTCACCAAAAAAAAACTCTTGGCTACCTATACTGACACACCTAACCTCATGACATGCGTTGAGTTTGATGTCTTCAAGGAGAAAACAAAAGTATTAATTTTTTTCTGGAACATATTGTTTTAGTACAGAGAACAACATTTGGTTTTCCAGAATTTTTTTCCTTCAGAATTTGACATGGTTTTCAGTGTAANTTGTTTTAGTACAGAGAACAACATTTGGTTTTCCAGAATTTTTTTCCTTCAGAATTTGACATGGTTTTCAGTGTAACGTAATTGTACCTGGTGCACCCTAGAGGACCACGAGGGTCTATGTTGGATGTGGNCTGGTGCACCCTAGAGGACCACGAGGGTCTATGTTGGATGTGGGTTACAGCAGTGTGCACTGCGAGCAGTCCGACCAACCTGCGAGGATCTCTGCGGCGGAGGCACAAGACGGCTGCTCAACCGAGCGTGCGGAACAGCTACGAAGCGTACGAGGAGAGGACGGTACCTGCACTGCGGCAGTAAGTAGCAGTGAAACACACACTGTGCTTACACTACGACAGTGCTCTAAAGATGACTACTGTTCCCTGTTTGACATTAAATACGCCCTTTTGAAATCAACATTTGATAAAATTCTCTGCCTGTAAATGGGTACATACTTGCAATATTGTTGGCAGCAATTTACGAAAAGTAGTTCCATGTTTTAGCGTGCGTATTATTAAAAAAAATTAATTGGTTTATAATAAAAGAAGTTTACTTTTATTTGGACACACAAATGTACTAACTTGTATATTATTAACATATTTATATTTATAATATAGTCCATGCCAAGGTTAATTTTTAACACAAAGCTAAACATATACATACAAAGTCTTTAAAAGAAAAACCTAAACAGGGTTTTCTGCTCACTGAACCACATACCAAGTAAAAAGTTACAAGAAGTATCTTCATGTAAGTCCATGTGTACAGAAGAAGAAGAAATATATATACACACACACTCCCACCCCTTTAACAACCCTGGTTCGGTGTCAAACAAGTGGAAGCATGTTAATGCATTTACCTTGCAGGGTGACACAAAAATAAAACACTACTATTAGTTGTAAAATGTCAATTGAATAATTGCTACCATCAGAATCTTGATGATAAAACTCATTTTTTGTGAAGTGTTATGGTTTTAAACACCATGACATACACATTGAAAAGTAGTGGTGAATGTTGTCAGCCACTGCAGTTCTTTGAAGTCTTCCTCGACTCCCAATAAAAGCTATTTTAATCTAAACTTCTTCATAATCTTGTAGGTTGTGTGTAATAGAACAGCTCTGTATACTAGAATGTCTGTAATGTGTTTATTAGGGGTGGGTCACAGTATCAACCTGACATTTTGTATCTGATACCCACTTGTATCAACCACTTTAAACCAGTACAATACTGAACTATCAGATACATTTAGTATCAGTTTAACATTTGCCAGTGTGTTGCATCTGTTGTTCCATGTAACAACACAGATACAATTTTAGTTATATTTAAAATATGTGTTTAAGTTAAAATAAAATTTCTTGGTTTGTATTTGGCAACTGCACAGTTAAATTTTTTTGTTTAAAAAAAATTTAGAGAATAATTTATAACTCAGTTTTAGTTTAAAAAAATTTACGTAAAGCAAGTTCATTATCCTCTCTGAAAAATGTTTGCACAAATGGAGTCTCTTCTGCTCATGCTCTTACCCATACTTTATTTCACTGTAACAGATACCACACAGTATACCAACCCAAAACACGTAGTTGGTAACATGCATATACGATAACACGCATCCGATAACGTGTACCAGACAACATGCATGGGCAAGGCTACGCAAGATTGGCGCAGTAGTGACGTACCTGGGAATACTTACCTGTGTCTGATAAAGAAAGTACCAAATACTTTGTATCGGATACAATTCTATATCAGTATCAGTTTGGAACAGGTATATAAATTAGCTGCAATGACCCAGCTCTAGTGTTTACTGTGTTTCTCTGCAGCAGCCACAGCGCGAGCAGTACGAAGGAGCAGCAGACAGAGGTGGACGGAGCGGCACGATCCCGGCTGACCGATCGCGAGCGGAAACAAGCAGCCCTGCCTGTCGCGGTGTTCAGAGACGAAATGGCAAGTTTGTAGAATTCAGGTTCTTCACAACACTGACTTAGGGTAGTGCACGTCTGCATCAACCCCCTCCTTCTCGAGGTGTTAATCAAGTGATTGTTCGTGATAGAGGTAGACAATTAAGAAGCCACAGGGCGGACATAGTGAATGCTACTCCATATTACAAAAACCTAGGCATGTTGCGAGAATTATTAATGGTGATACATAACAATACATTTACAGAAAGGTTTCACATGATCATACATAATAACCATTTACCCAAAAAATTTCCCAAACGAAAAACCCTTAAGATGGTTTCCTACCTGATGCTTGAATTTAATTGCAGCACGATTGAAAAATGTGTTTTTGGTGAAACTATAAAACATGTCCACAATAGGTCTGCCTAAGAAAAAAAACATACACCAGACAAGGACAGAATGGTACTTTCAAGATATCACATATACTACAAATACTAAAAACTGCCATTTTAGACTGCCATATCTTAAAACAAAAATATTAGGACACTGGCAAAAGTATGACAGGATCCTACTTTGAACCTTGCTACATACGTTCTACCAATAAAATGATAGGGTCATTGCTGAAAGTTCTATAGGTACGCGCAGTGTGATGAGAACACTGCATGCCAGTTCAGAGCCTTGTGCATATTGGCAGTGGCACACTTGACGCACATGGCAGTCTCACCCTTATCACTTCTACGCTTGATCCTGATCATGAAATGCAAAAATAGCTCCGGTTAGGCAAAGACTTAAAATTAAAACATTTTGTACTGGTTTTTAAAATCTAAATATTTCTGTTTTTACATAGTAACATGAACATGCCTTAAAATTAACGTGTTTCTTTGGCAAACTTGTTTACGTTGAGTACTTCAGGCGACACCTTGAGTTACACCACTGTCTCATTCACCAAAGCAGTTCGTACATCTCTCACACATTTATAATTTAACCATTTGATGTAACCGTGCATAGGTTGAGAAGTTTTACTCGAAGCAGTACTCTGACAAAGAAGACGGCCTTCATCAGTTGAAGGACGAGCTGAGGAAGCACGTTACCGGGGAGGCAACGGCCGAGGCCCAGCTGCACCCGCCCAACAAGATTGCGAGAGCGGCCATCTTCCTCCTGCACCGTGCCCTGCGGGACACGGTGTACTCCGTCTACAGCCTTGCCGCGGAGACCATTCGCATGTTCTTTGTGGAGTTTGTGCCTGCCAGGTGTGTTGCTTCTTCACAGGAATGACTAACTCAAGAAGTGATTATGAGTCATACCCCTTTTCTGCTTTACCTGTACGGCAAAGTGCATAACTGTATATTAAGTGTACGTTAGTTATAAATGAATTTAATTGTTTGTAATAATAACACACTACTATTAAATACATTATAAAAAGTAGACAGAATGCACAAGTACTCACAGGGCGATACTCGTAGATAGGCACACACAAACAAAAGTCAGACGAACACGTTTTCCATGTGGATGCGCAGTCACGCAATGTTCCGCTGGCTAGGGTAGCTTCATCNCACAAAAGTCAGACGAACACGTTTTCCATGTGGATGCGCAGTCACGCAATGTTCCGCTGGCTAGGGTAGCTTCATCAGGCGGCGAGCGGTGGCGCAATGTGTTCGTCTAATTTTTGTCTGTGTCTGTCGTCTAGGAGTACCACCCTGTGAGTACTTATGCATTCTGTCTACTTTTTATAATGTGATGAGTAGCCGAGCAGCCTATTCCCACCATACTACTATTAAAACTGTCTTACAATTGAATAATTTTATCACAACACTAAGAGTTTATAAAGTTTTTCAATTACTGTAACTAATTCCCATAACCCCTCTTATAATGTAATCTTTATTACGCAGTTGTCTGCAAAGGTTTCAAACTGTACAATTATGCAGGCAACATCTGTGCTTCTTGGATTCTTTAATTAAACAAACATTTTTNTGCAAAGGTTTCAAACTGTACAATTATGCAGGCAACATCTGTGCTTCTTGGATTCTTTAATTAAACAAACATTTTTATAACACCTCCGAGTTCAAAAATTAAAAACTGTTGAGAGTTACAAAGGATCATCACTCTACGTGAAGTCTAATGGACATAGTGAAAAGGATCTGCAGTGGCCACTGCAACATTTACTGATGTTGAGACCTTTTATAGCGACAACTGTGCTGGTAGATAAAAAAAAAAAGCAAATATAGTTTATGTTTTAGGAAGTGGTAAGAGGCCCCACTTTGCTTGTATAAATAAACATTGTGTATCTGTGGATCTTTGATTCCACAGACAAAATAATTTCCTTCAATAATTACTTTTTTTAACATCTTCACTCTACGCTACGTTTATCATGGGACAGCTCACGTACTATGCTAAGGTAGGCTTATGTCCAAAAACAACACACAAATCCATGGTGTATCCAAAATTCAAATGAGAACCTCACTGCCTCCAGGGTGCTTTAAACGACTTAGACCACGTTAAGTTTATGAATGTTGAAATATGTTTGCATCAGATGCCGCATTAAGTTTTTTGTTTTAAGTTGGCTACACCCAAGTCTTGATTTGTTTCCGACTATACTGTAGTTGTGGTTATGTAATTGTGGGTGCATTTTTATTGTCCTTGTGATGCGAAGTTATTTGGACGTTATTAAATGATAGGCAGGTATTCAAGCTTTTTTATTTCTAGCAATGAAGACATGACAAACTTTTGTGCAATTACCGCAAGAGTTAAAAGTAAACATTTTTTATTTTCTCATTTTAAAAAGATAGATAACGGAACAAAATAGCTAACAACAACGCAGACTGCACCCTCACGTACTTATATAACTCAAAGACTTTTTAATTTTAGATTAGCACAAATATTTGTGCAACAAGAACCTGGGCTCAGTAATATACAGAATGTAATACGGACCAGTCATCTTAGTTATCACGCACATAATACACTACACACCATTTAAAAAAAAAAAACAACAATCACTGGAAACATGGGAAAAAACACGAAAACCAGGTGTACATTATGAGATGTAAGACAGCATTTCAATGGGAAGTACGTGGTTGTTTTGTAAGAGACATAAAAAATGTCCTCTGTTAGAGACGCAGGCATCAAGTTACAGTTCCATTGACTCCAGAATGTGTTGAATTTTGAATTGNAAGTTACAGTTCCATTGACTCCAGAATGTGTTGAATTTTGAATTGTCTCACAACCTTTCACAACATGGTCATTAAGACTCCCTACATCTTGCACCATTGATTACAAAAGAGATTTTACATAACTCCACAAATTAAAGTCTAATGTATTTAGATCAAGGTAGAATAATGCCATAAAAAAAAAATTGCAGAAGAGGACCTGTAGCAAGGAAATTAAACATTTGTGCACCTGTGCTCTTATAATATTNGTGTTTAAGTTAAAATAAAATTTCTTGGTTTGTATTTGGCAACTGCACAGTTAAATTTTTTTGTTTAAAAAAAATTAAGAGAATAATTTATAACTCAGTTTTAGTTTTAAAAAATTTACGTAAAGCAAGTTCATTATCCTCTCTGAAAAATGTTTGCACAAATGGAGTATCTTCTGCTCTTGCTCTTACCCATACTTTATTTCACTGTAACAGATACCACACAGTATACCAACCCAAAACACATAGTTGGTAACATGCATATACGATAACACGCATCCGATAACGTGTACCAGACAACATGCATGGGCAAGGCTACGCAAGATTGGCGCAGTAGTGACGTACCTGGGAATACTTACCTGTATCTGATAAAGAAAGTACCAAATACTTTGTATCGGATACAATTCTATATCAGTATCAGTTTGGAACAGGTATATAAATTAGCTGCAATGACCCAGCTCTAGTGTTTACTGTGTTTCTCTGCAGCAGCCACAGCGCGAGCAGTACGAAGGAGCAGCAGACAGAGGTGGACGGAGCGGCACGATCCCGGCTGACCGATCGCGAGCGGAAACAAGCAGCCCTGCCTGTCGCGGTGTTCAGAGACGAAATGGCAAGTTTGTAGAATTCAGGTTCTTCACAACACTGACTTAGGGTAGTGCACGTCTGCATCAACCCCCTCCTTCTCGAGGTGTTAATCAAGTGATTGTTCGTGATAGAGGTAGACAATTAAGAAGCCACAGGACGGACATAGTGAATGCTACTCCATATTACAAAAAGCTAGACATGTTACGAGCATTATTAATGGTGATACATAACAATACATTTACAGAAAGGTCTCACATGTTCATACATAACAACATTTACCCAAAAAATTTCCCAAATGAAAAACCCTTAAGATGGTTTCTTACCTGATGCTTAAATTTAATTGCAGCACGATTGAAAAATGTGTTTTTGATGAAACTATAAAACATGTCCACAATAGGTCTGCCTAAGAAAAAAAAAACATACCCCAGACAAGGAGAGACTGGTACTTTCAAGATATCACATATACTACAAATACTAAAAACTGCCATTTTAGACTGCCTTATCTTAAAACAAAAATACTAGGACACTGGCAAAAGTATGATAGGATCCTACTTTGAACCTTGCTACATACGTTTTACCAATAAAATGATAGGGTCATTGCTGAAAGTTCTACAGGTACTCGCAGTGTGATGAGAACACTGCAGGCCAGTTCAGAGCCTTGTGCATATTGGCAGTGGCGCACTTGATGCACATGGAAGTCTCACCCTTATCACTTCTACGCTTGCTCCTGAACATCAAATGCAAAAATAGCTCCGGTTAGGCAATCCCCTTAAAATTGAAACATTTTGTACTGGTTTTTAAAATCTAAATATTTCTGTTTTTACGTAGTAACCATGAACATGCCTTAAAATAAACGTGTTTCTTTGGCAAACTTGTTTACGTTAAGTACTTCTGACATTACTTCAGACGACACCTTGAGTTACACCACTGTCTCATTCACCAAAGCAGTTCGTACATCTCTCACACATTTTCGCACACATTTATAATTTAACCATTTGATGTAACTGTGCACAGGTTGAGAAGTTTTACTCGAAGCAGTACTCTGACAAAGAAGACGGCCTTCATCAGTTGAAGGACGAGCTGAGGAAGCACGTTACCGGGGAGGCAACGGCCGAGGCCCAGCTGCACCCGCCCAACAAGATTGCGAGAGCGGCCATCTTCCTCCTGCACCGTGCCCTGCGGGACACGGTGTACTCCGTCTACAGCCTTGCCGCGGAGACCATTCGCATGTTCTTTGTGGAGTTTGTGCCTGCCAGGTGTGTTGCTTCTTCACAGGAATGACTAACTCAAGAAGTGATTATGAGTCATACCCCTTTTCTGCTTTACCTGTACGGCAAAGTGCATAACTGTATATTAAGTGTACGTTAGTTATAAATGAATTTAATTTAATTGTTTGTAATAATAACACACTACTATTAAATACATTATAAAAAGTAGACAGAACGCACAAGTACTCACAGGGCGATACTCGTAGATAGGCACACACACACAAAAGTCAGACGAACACGTTTTCCATGTGGATGCGCAGTCACGCAATGTTCCGCTGGCTAGGGTAGCTTCATCAGGCGGCGAGCGGTGGCGCAATGTGTTCGTCTAATTTTTGTCTGTGTCTGTCGTCTAGGAGTACCACCCTGTGAGTACTTATGCATTCTGTCTACTTTTTATAATGTGATGAGTAGCCGAGCAGCCTATTCCCACCATACTACTATTAAAACTGTCTTACAATTGAATAATTTTATCACAACACTAAGAGTTTATAAAGTTTTTCAATTACTGTAACTAATTCCCATAACCCCTCTTATAATGTAATCTTTATTACGCAGTTGTCTGCAAAGGTTTCAAACTGTACAATTATGCAGGCAACATCTGTGCTTCTTGGATTCTTTAATTAAACAAACATTTTTGTAACACCTCAGAGTTAAAAAATTAAAAACTGTTGAGAGTTACAAAGGATCATCACTCTACGTGAAGTCTAATGGACATAGTGAAAAGGATCTGCATTGACCGCTGCAACATTTACTGATGTTGAGACCTTTTATAGCGACAACTGTGCTGGTAGATAAAAAAAAAAAAGCAAATATAGTTTATGTTTTAGGAAGTGGTACGAGGCCCCACTTTGCTTGTATAAACATTGTGTATCTGTGGATCTTTGATTCCACAGACAAAATAATTTCCTTCAATAATTACTTTTTTTAACATCTTCACTCTACGCTACGTTTATCATGGGACAGCTCACGTACTATGCTAAGGTAGGCTTATGTCCAAAAACAACACACAAATCCATGGTGTATCCAAAATTCAAATGAGAACCTCACTGCCTCCAGGGTGCTTTAAACGACTTAGACCACGTTAAGTTTATGAATGTTGAAATATGTTTGCATCAGATGCCGCATTAAGTTTTTTGTTTTAAGTTGGCTACACCCAAGTCTTGATTTGTTTCCGACTATACTGTAGTTGTGGTTATGTAATTGTGGGTGCATTTTTATTGTCCTTGTGATGCGAAGTTATTTGGACGTTATTAAATGATAGGCAGGTATTCAAGCTTTTTTATTTCTAGCAATGAAGACATGACAAACTTTTGTGCAATTACCGCAAGAGTTAAAAGTAAACATTTTTTATTTTCTTATTTTAAAAAGATAGATAACGGAACAAAATAGCTAACAACAACGCAGACTGCACCCTCAAGTACTTATATAACTCGAAGACTTTTTAATTTTAGATTAGCACAAATATTTGTGCAACAAGAACCTGGGCTCAGTAATATACAGAATGTAATACGGACCAGTCATCTTAGTTATCACGCACATAATACACTACACACCATTTAAAAAAAAAAACCAACAATCACTGGAAACATAGGAAAAAACACGAAAACCAGGTGTACATTATGAGATGTAAGATAGCATTTCAATGGGAAGTACGTGGTTGTTTTGTAAGAGACATAAAAAATGTCCTCTGTTAGAGACACAGGCATCAAGTTACAGATCCATTGACTCCAGAATGTGTTGAATTTTGAATTGTCTCACAACCTTTCACAACATGGTCATTAAGACTCCCTACATCTTGCACCATTGATTACAAAAGAGATTTTACATAACTCCACAAATTAAAGTGTAATGTATTTAGATCAAGGTAGAATAATGGCATAAAAAAAAAATTGCAGAAGAGGACCTGTAGCAAGGAAATTAAACATTTGTGCACCTGTGCTCTTATAATATTTTTTTATTCTCGAGATCTTACAAACATTTTTGTTATTTTGTACATATGTTAGTACAGTATTATAACACTTGCAGGGTGTCTGCTGCGGAGGTGACGAGAAGCGTGGAGAGGCTCCTGCCGGAATTGCTATCTAAGTCTGGAGATACAACTCCCAGAATACACAACATGGCCGCGCACACCATACTTAGCATGGCCGACTGCCAGGAAGTGAGGTGAGAAAATTCAGATGGAGCAAAAATCACCGTAATTCCACTGGATCAGCCAGCTCTGTTATGGTTTACATCGAGGTTGCTTTGGTTACGCCCAGTAATAAATACCCTTGTTCATTACCTGTTCACCAACCCTCCTCAGCACTGGTGCGACCTCTTGCAATGACGACTCAAAAAACAATCACTAAACCAACCACTCAGGGGTNTGGCCGCGCACACCATACTTAGCATGGCCGACTGCCAGGAAGTGAGGTGAGAAAATTCAGATGGAGCAAAAATCACTGTAATTCCACTGGATCAGCCAGCTCTGTTATTGTTTACATCGAGGTTGCTTTGGTTACGCCCAGTAATAAATACCCTTGTTCATTACCTGTTCACCATCCCTCCTCAGCACTGGTGCGACCTCTTGCAATGACGACTCCAAAAAACAATCACTAAACCAACCACTCAGGGGTGCATTCAGGACACTCCCTCCCCCCACCGTGGGCCATTATAATGTGTGGGCATGCGAGGCAATTGTCTAGGGGCCCCACAAGCATACCGGCCATATAACTTGGTGTCAAAAAATACAAGGTGTATTCAACAAATACGGAAAATATTTTATTTGAAATATATAACTTATTGCAACAAAATTAAAACTATCAATCCCCTAAAAACGTAACCGTTAATTGTATTGTAAAATTCTGTAATAACACTACCAAAACTTTTAAGTTTGAACACAAATGTTTAAATGAAATGAACCAAACGGAAAAACTATTCCAGAAGGGTATTGCATTATTTTGTAATAAAACTACCAAAACTTTAAAGTTATTCAACAAAAAAATTTGTATAAAATTAAATAAACACAAGTATATTTAAAATATTTGCTGACCACGATTTATTGCTCAGCATTTACTTTGGTAGAGTTCATTTCATATAAGAAGGCCACATTCTGACAGTCAGTGAGTGGCAATGTATGTATTCAAAACAAACAACGTGCCATTTACAAAATCCTGTATCAGCTCTGATGCACGAATGAACAAAAATTAATATTACGTTGGCNAATCCTGTATCAGCTCTGATGCACGAATGAACAAAAATTAATATTACGTTGGCTATTCTGAGTACACTGCCGATGCACATTCGACCAGCCGAAAATACGCGATAAAAAAGAGTTCCAAGGTTAATTAAAACATTTTATTTTACGTGGTCATAAAACAGCGGTTTTTAAGTGTTGAAAACTAAACTTCGTGCTAAAGTAGAAATGTATAGGTGTTCAAAATTAAAGTCACATTAAAATGATCCATATCCAAATAAAACGCAATTTTAAAAACTTTTTTCACGTCTTATCCCCCCTCTCCGCCAGGCTTTCCATACATGCTTGATAGATATTAATTCCAAAAGCTTACAGAAATATTGAATAATATTGTTGCATTATTTTTTTCTAATAATCTGACGAAAAATATTTCAAATTCCTTTCGTTCCGAACCAGTAATAGAACAACAGTAAACTTCACAAAGACGCTACCGCTTGAGAAAAAAAGTATGGCTCAGANTCGTTCCGAACCAGTAATAGAACAACAGTAAACTTCACAAAGACGCTACCGCTTGAGAAAAAAAGTATGGCTCAGAGCACGCGCTGAAATGTTGTGCACGCCATCTGTGAGGTTCTTTTCAAAGTATAACAAGCCAGAAGAGAATAGATTTAGTTTGCTTTATATAATAAATTTACGAACATATACCAATAGTTTTATTTTTCGCGAGCTCTACGTAATTTTTAAAGNTCGTTCCGAACCAGTAATAGAACAACAGTAAACTTCACAAAGACGCTACCGCTTGAGAAAAAAAGTATGGCTCAGATCACGCGCTGAAATGTTGTGCACGCCATCTGTGAGGTTCTTTTCAAAGTATAACAAGCCAGAAGAGAATAGATTTAGTTTGCTTTATATAATAAATTTACGAACATATACCAATAGTTTTATTTTTCGCGAGCTCTATGTAATTTTTAAAGTAACATATATTTTGTGTACAGCGTTTACGAACGAACCTACACACGCCCTCCAAACACTCTTGCAGCCTGCCGCGCCACCCAAGTGNTTTTGTGTACAGCGTTTACGAACGAACCTACACACGCCCTCCAAACACTCTTGCAGCCTGCCGCGCCACCCAAGTGGTTTATTAATTGCCGCACGAAGCAGCACCTACTGGACGCGCTGACTCGTCGCACCCAGTTGATGGCGAATGGATACATAGACGTAAAGTAAACATTGGCGCGGCGATCGGCAACTGTCAAGAATGTGGCCTTCATATATGGTGCACAGTATATCACAGGATTGATGTTTTGTCGCTGTGGCATGCTAAACATATACAGCAGACGTGTGAATTGGGCATTGAAATTTGGAACTACCAAATATGGTAAAGTTACAGTTGTGTTGGCACCAACAGAGAACTGCACATCATCCCGGTCCACCTGAGCCGTCCACTGACCAGTAGCACTCACCCGCGACTGGCCCTCAGCCGGCTGGAGATGGTCGAGCAGTTGATCCTGAACCATGGCATCTCCACTGACAAGCAGAGGTACAGAACAGTAACTGCATGCTCACATCAAATGTGATCAACATGCGTGTGAGATTTACTGTTTTATTTGTACATAAGGGCTCCACATGACATTCCTGAACTTGGAAGCAAAAGAGTCGAGATGTCATTAAGGTTGATAACTTTCTTCAGAAGTATAAATTTTTTTTTTNTCCTGAACTTGGAAGCAAAAGAGTCGAGATGTCATTAAGGTTGATAACTTTCTTCAGAAGTATAAATTTTTTTTTTCTCTTTGATTGTCTCTTTATAATGCACGCTTTAAATGTATATCTGAGGGGAAAATACAGTTATTTAAATCAGAAATTTCTTAGTTATCTGGCATAGTAAGTGAACACACGAGATCAATTACAAGACTAATGGCGTATATTATCATTTTTGAATTTCTTGTCACCAAGTGCCAGAGTAATATCATGGATAGAACCAAATTATATAAAAAATTAATTGAAGAAATTCACATATACATACTCTAAATGAAAACTAAGTATAGTACCTCTTAATTTATAAATATAAACTTTATTTAATGATTTATTAAAGTTAACTAATAAAAAGGGGAATAAATTAAACCTTAGTTAGACTAAAAACATTTGTGGTCCTCACGTGGCCTGCAGGCCGCCTATTGAGAACCATTGGAAACTTGTTATAACATTTATGAAGGGACCTAACGAAAGTTTCTTTATAAGAGGGAAAAATTTATACTGTAACAGGGTAAGTTTTAACAGAAAAATGTGATTGTGGACCAATAGAAGGTAGTTTATTAAAAAGGGAAATGTTTACGGAAAAATCTAGATACAAAGAACGTGAAGGGACTTTCAAATTTATACTTAAAAATGAAAAGTTCTTTAAAGTGAAACGTGTACTTTCTAATGAGATTTTACTGTACTACTATTAGCTTACATAAAAGATTCTCTGGCTCATCGTGCGCACCTGATAGTCTGTGTTCCTCCTTGCGCTCAGCGGCCTGACGTGTCGGGTGCTGGCCGAGCTGGGGTCGTCCGGGCTGCATCNTAGTCTGTGTTCCTCCTTGCGCTCAGCGGCCTGACGTGTCGGGTGCTGGCCGAGCTGGGGTCGTCCGGGCTGCATCACCCAGCAGAGCCAGTGCGCAAAGTTGCCGAGAGGATACTCACCCTCGTGTACAAGGTCAACCCCCGGCTGGTGCGTAAGCAGCTGCCCCCCGATGACGACATCACTCGCCGCAACCTCCTCTACCGGCAGCTCTTTCAGGAGTTCGATAAGATTGACGTACAGGTGAGGTCTCTGCAATTCTCTATTACACACGACAAACATGTTATATAATCTTTAACAACGATATGAGCCATTTGGGGTGTTACACATCTGAATTCAATTTGTGGCAGGTGAGAGTGGCAAAATATTTTTAGCACTTTAAATTTACTACACAATTTTAATTATTCCAAAAACAAAACATATACTGTACTTTATCTGGCATGGCAAACCATATTCTCGAACTGCAATGTGCTTTGTAAAATTTATTCTAGCATCATAATTGCATTTTACACAAGAGGCAAAGTGTTTTAAAGTCTGGGTGTCATGATACCTAATTTTGACAGTAACTTCTATTTCCATAGCTGTTCATATTAAATTACTTGATAAACACATTAGCTGTCTCTTAAGTAAGCTTAACAAACAAAGTAACAACTATATAATACTCATCCATGTAAAAGAAAGAATGAGATAAATATTTTTACTGAGGTTTATTTGTTATGAATCTCATATAAGTTGTATTGGNTTTGTTATGAATCTCATATAAGTTGTATTGGAAGGTAAAAACAAGATGCCACGAAAATTTTTTTATACAAACCCCATATTGTTCCTCTATTTCATTATACAAATTTTGAATGCTGTGGTTGCTGTTGCGTGATTACCAGACATCTCAACAGCTGCATGGAATAACAGAAGTTGCAAATGTATAACTCTTCTAGCTCTGTGTCTGGATGAAAAGTATACATTCCGAGTTACTGCTGTATCTTTATTCTAGCTTTATAGGTGAGTAATAATAATAAGTAAGTATGTCAGAACATAAGACGGAAACTACACTACTCTTATAATATTTAAATACTTCCACACATTTTCATATTACTCTAAAGGCACGCACATTGTTAAGTTTTTGATGATGTGTTGGCTGTGTTACAGCGAAAGAAGGAAATACTGGAGAAGAACAGGCAACAACTGCTGCAGCAACAGCAGTTGCAACAACAACAGCAACAGCAGCAGCAGCAGCAGCAGCAGAAGTCGAGCGACACCAAGTCCCCGGGACACCAGACAGGAAGTAGCTCTTCATCAGCCAGTGTGATCACATCGCCCAGCGACACATCTCAGCCTGACGCTGGGGACAAGTATGAACATTTTCAGTAAACAGTTTATTTGTCAGTGAACTTCCCTAAACCCTTATATTATTTAATTACAGATAATGTATGTTATTTTTATTCATATTAATTATTTTTCTCTAGCCCATGTATATTAAGTAATAAAATAGAATGTGATATATGGCAAATTAAGACATGATATTCTGCATTTGCAAATTATTCAAAATAATTCAATAGGGACATACAGCCACAGAAAAAATTACTGGTTAAAAAACTAATTATTTTGACCCTAACAAATAATCTCCTTTGTAGCAATTAGTTAAAAATCCAATAAATCTAAAAAAATTTAAAAATACTAATAAATCTGAAAGTGTTATTACTCAACCAAACGTGACTACTTAATATTATTGATTTCTTTATAACTATCTTATGAAAATGCACCACTAACTTACACTAATCCTGTTAGAGCTGTGGTGTTGTAGTAGTCAGTCTATTTGCCTCTCACCAAGGTGATCCAAGTTTGATTCCTGGCGGGGTCAGAAAGATTTTGCATTTGAAAAAATTGGTAGACTTTGCCGTTGGCTGGCTGGTTTTCTCCGGGCACTCCGATTTCCCCTGCCCCGGCATTCATTTCACCTTCACTGTTTGAGCATTCATTCTGTAATCCTGTTCTTTAAGTTGGTGAGACATGGCCTCTGTGTGTGTGCTGTTACGATGTGGTTTAAGATACATTCACAACCTCTAAGTAGCATACGTACGTACATTCACACACACGTAAGAGAATGTATGACCATAGAAAAGATAAGCAGAGTAGCTCAACTTTCAAATTGTACATACGCACATATATACGGCTGGACTCTCAACCAATCAGAATTTCCAATTTAATAATAAATTTATTATTTCAACTAAAACTATTAGGGTAAAGACATAAATATACAAAATAATGTTTTACTTTGGCCGATGCGTAAAACTTGTACCATGTTCTGCACAAAACCTGCAAAAACAATAAACAATACAATAATCTCGCTTCATAAAGTTACATTTTTTGTTTGAGTGCATGCCAAAAGAAACCGTATGTGCGTTACAAAGAGGTTGTGAATCCAACTTTAATGCTTTTATACTTGAGAATAGAACAGCGGACATTGTTTGTTTGTTTGTTTCAGGATGTGCATATTCTGTTTAGCGAGAGCAGAGTCCTTCACAGACGAGGGTCTCAACATCCATTACTGGCGTTCCTGTCCAATGCTTACTCGGTGCATGCACTGTAAGCAAGTTGTCGAGATCGCACACTTGTCATGCCATCTTGTTGGTAAGTTTTCAGCACGGACTTTTATAATGATCACGCACTTTACTTCAACTGTAGAGGCAGGTGTTACTAGGGATGCGTCAAGTGCATCGGTAGAAGATCGTAACTGGTAGAGTTTCACCCAATCAGCAACTTTAAAAAAAATATAGGAAAATAGCGAATTTATTCAGATTCTGATTTTATTTATTCACATGAAGTACACAATTAATTGGTGCCTAACTGCGTTGAAATATTTTCACTTTTTTGACTGCAAACATGTTGCGTAGACAGATCGTAAGAATGTCGACAACTTTTCCTTCCCTGGTATACACAAAAGGAAGGAATCGTAATGGGGTGGCATTCCTTTCTTCCACTTCAATATGATACTGCCTGTTTACACATCCCCTTGAACTTGGTTGGCTGTTGCCTTGCTGCATTAACAGAAACAAAGAGGTGCAGAGAAAAGTATTGATCGCAGCAGCAGTTGAAAGAGGGGAGGTAGCGAACGAGAAGGGAGGGTGCCCAAACAGAGGTTACACAGAGATAAGGCAATGGAAAGTTGCACGACGAACACAGGAACTACCCTTCCTCACTCCACTGGCTCATTTCTCCCACATCCTGTTATTGAAGTGAGGGATGGCAGAGAATGGCACACTGGTTGCTAGGCAACCACTCCCCTCCTCGCTAGCCATGTATGGGGAGGAAACAAGGTCGCGCTTGTCCTCTCCGGTATCACCAAAGACAGCCAAAACTTATCCCTCCATGCCAGATGTTCACACGTGTATTGGCACCATAGCAATGGACATGTTATATGGCAGACATCTGCCTTTAGATATGATTAATAGCATTTAATTTAAAACGTGTAATTCTTGAGACAGCAGCAAACATATAAGGTCATAAATATTTGTTTCTTTACGACTTTCAATAATAAGAATTCAAAACCCACATGCTCTGATTTGTCCATAATATTCCACTTGCTCAGTGCTTACGCATTATTTGGGGAACAAGGTGTGTAGTATAGGCTTGTCCATTATACCACTTTATTCAGAAGACTTGTATGTGCTGAAATTAATTAATATTTTAATAACGCATCTTCTAATTTTCCTGCAACAAGCCACTGAAAATGGATCCTGCATACTGTAAAACTTACGTGCAGAACATAAAACATATTTGGCGACAACAGGATGTCGAGTAGACCCTTGTGGGTATCATTTTATTCGGAAGATGTCTGCCTATTGAATTAAATTATCATTTCATTTCAAAATCATGTTGATTTTATACCATAGAAAGAATTGGAATTGTAATAAAACTGAATTGGGAGTGGCAAATCTCTCAAGCTGCACTTCATATCAGAATTGATTTTTTAAGTGATTCGACACATCCCTAGTTGCGACCAACCAGACCACAACACATTTGTGCAAGGATTGGCTAACCGTAAAATATTGCAGACGTCCGGTNGCTAACCATAACATATTGCAGACGTCCGGCGAGCTTTCCAAAGTGTCCAGTCATCAGTGAACTAGCCAATACCTATCATACAAAATTGCAGGTGGTAGCGTAGTGAGCACTGCGTGTTCCAGATGACTGTGAGATGCGGGAGCAGTACAAGAAGTGCGAGCTCTGCTGCGAAGCTGTTCTGCAGGAACAGTGGGAGGAGCATCAGTCATCACACAACTCCACAAGTAAGTCACGTCATATTTTATACCCCCACAAGACTAACACAATTTCACATTATCACATTTTCGTTTAACTGCTACTGTTTAGCTTTTAAAGAAGAAAGGACAAAATGTTTTAATCAACGCCAAATGTCCCTTTAACGTTATTTTACGGAGCTACTACAATTTCCTGCAGCACAACATATCTTAAAATTTGTTTCCTCACAAAATTTGCATTTTAAGTTGTGGCAGTTTTGATCTGAGGGTGCACTTTGTATGCAGTCTCGAAAGAACAAACTAATTTTTGATTAGTCTGCATCGTATACCGCCAGTTGACGTGCAACCTGAACTTGGATAGTGGTCAAGTTTCTCTCCTCTACGGAGCATGGAAGCCATAGAGCTCCAATAATAGGGTAGTTTAGCATCTGGGAACCTTCGTTGGGAGCCCTAGGTTTGAGTGTGCTGAGTCACTCCCTGAGAAGGAGCCAACACAGTGGATGTACTGATAGATTTTGCAGATGGCAGACAAAGCTGCTGTTTCTCTGCGGGGCCTGCCACGCACAGGCCGAGGTGGTGCTGCCTGATCGCTGTTGTGCAGCCTCCTCTCGTAAGCAAGAATATATTCTTTCGTAGTTGACACCATGCTTCACAGTACGTTTAGCTTGAGCAATGGCTATTTTCACAGCCTTTGCCTTCCCTGCTCGGTGGTGGGGCATGCGGCAAGGGAAAAACTCAGACCGAGGCTCGGTCGTGTACTAGAGCAAAGCGGCCTAGATTGTGTTTTGGGAAGTAAGAGTGGGCCTTCCAGAAAGCCACAGCCTCTCTTTGGTGCCGGTGCTTGAGGATCTGACCACTTCCCAAAGGAGGGCATCTCTCCACCTGACAGTGGTATGACCTGCTCCCCATCTCAGTGATGCCCAAGGAAGCAGCATTATCACTGGTCGCCAAGCCTCTTTCAAGCAGGTTTTGTAGTGGACCGTGCTTTCAGCCCCAGCGGTGCCCAGAGAAGCAGCAGTATCGCTGGTAGCCAGACGCCCAGACTGAGGCAGACAGCGATTCCCAATGTGCAATCTGGCAGGCCTCAAGGTTAGGATCATGCCTGAGTCTGAGATGGTAGCAGCTTGTTAGGAAGGAATACGGTTAGGCTAAAAGGTGTGAAGTAAGTGAATAGCTAAAAGACTGGAGTACATGACTATGTTGGTTTATTGATAAACTGCATATATCCCAGCCTGTGCCCAGGACGCCGTATAGGTAAGGCAACCTAACTAACTGCTAAGATAGTGCATTACACGTGAGTAGGGGACAGCGGGGTGAGAGCAGCCCCTGAAAAGCAACAGCGAAGTGAACAATGTGGATGCGCCAGTAGGGCGACAGAGTAGCTTCACGAGAGACCAACACTAGTGTGCGGAGCACGGCAGATGGTCTTGCAGACAACAAAGGCAGAAGCTGACAGGCCGTCAGCTGAACAGTGTGGCGACTGACCAGAAAAGAACTGCCCTGAGAGGGGCCAGAGCAGTGTATGGATGAGCTTGCCAGCCCTGCTGCACGACAGGGATGCCTATTTGGTACCCCTGCCTGGAGGGCCGTCCGCAGGGGCAGATCCCCAAGGCAGGCAGGCATGCATGTAGCAGAGGTAGTCTGGAACCAGGCGGTGGCAAGCATACTTGCTGGCTGGCGTGCCAGCTGAGAGATGGTGGTGGTGATGGCGTGGCTTAGCATGAGGGGGGGCAGCTAAGCTCATTAGGGAAATCAGACGTCACCTGCGGCACATCACAGCTAATGTAGAGGTGTGGATACTTAAATGTATTGAGAGTTCAAATTCACGGCTAAGCACGTAAAGACTAAAGAGGACATTAACATCTGGTTATAGCGGGTTTACTCTTGCTTGATACCAACTAGTTCATCATCCTAAACAAGATACAAATAGCTCTTGTATCATTGCCACTTTGAACACCTTGCTACATGGACAATTTTCTTTTGAACTTTCTATACATTGCAAAACAATTGACAAAAAGTAAGACAGAATTTCAGACCAAACTGAAACATTGTCCACTCTTTTTCTGTCAATGGATTGTGTTTCAAGTCTTTGCAACCAAAAGCAAAGACGTATTCTGTCAGTACGATACTGAAAACACTACACTACTACTGGGGCCGCAGTGATGTAGCGGACAGGGAGCTCACCTCCCAAAAAGGCAAACTGGGTTCAATTCCAGACCGGGTCATTCCTGGATTTTCACAAGTGGGAATAGTGCCAAATGATGCTGCTGGTCGGTGAGTTTTCTTAGGGATCTCCTATTTACACTCGCATTCTGGTGCTGCTCCATTTCCACATCCTTTTACCCCTACCTGGTCTCAAGACCTCGTTGTTCAAGAGTCACACAAATCTGTCCACTACACCGCAATGCTACTGCTTGTCCACAGCTGCAGACACTCCAGTAATGAGTCGCTGTCCGCTTTGCCACGCGACCATCCCTCTTAGAGAAGACGGCTGGCGACAACACCTCGTAGTCGCCACTTGTCCCAACCATCCACGCAAGAAACACCTCAAGAACCGTAAGTAACCTTTAACACTATGCTTTGCAAAATTACGGTCAACATCATAAAACACACAAACAATAAAAATTGCAACAAACTGACATGTAATGTACTTTTTCACAGGAATACGTTTGTGAGAGTTACCATCAGAATTCCAGGCTGGGCATTTTTAGCTGGACACTTTTAAAGTTCCCAGGTGAATTATTATGGGTATTTGTTTCACACACTCTCAGCAAAGTCGCATGTAGAACAGCACCATTTGTAATCACATTAATGTATGACCTGCATAATGACTTGTTCACAAAACACCAAAGAATCTCCATATTTGCTTAACTTTCAAAATAATTTAAGGGCAAGTTAATGTTTTCGACTTAAACTCCGAGTTACACACAGTCATTTAAGGTAACATGTATTTCAGATCTGCACTGCACTCTAGATTTTAACTAACAACAACTGCACAGTTTTCAAACTGAGAATGCATCTATGGAATGGTAAAGTAAAATGCAATACAGCTTATTGGCAAAATGTAAGACTATGACACGTCATTTAAGCAGCTAAATAGATGACAGTCAGTTTCTAGCACTTTTAAATGCTTGTTCACTGCCTGCAATTTTCGACTGAATGGGTGCAAGTCAATCAGATGGTTCACTGTTCATGATGACTACAAAAAAGGCCATCAATTCAGTGAAACCATTATAATAATTTCTTAACATTCGTTAACTTTAGTATTTACTGGTGATTTGTACGGAACTTGGTCGCATTACAAACACGAAGCTGAGAGGCACGTCAACGAAACGTACATGTTGCCAGCGAAGTCTTTCTGAAGGTTTAGGAAATCACAATCACAGAAACATCAAGGAAAGTAGGTCAACTGCATCATGCAGTAAATAAATGCTTATTCGTCCTTGCTCTGAATGTTGTTAACCAAGCAAAGTGAAAGAAGGTGCACCGCTTAGCCAAGGCATCAGGAGTGAGATCTGGGTACAAATCCAAGACCCTGAGCCTCGAGGCGTGTTCACCGGAGATGCCCCATGATGGTGGCATGGAGAACCGACTGAGCAAAGGAGCTGAGTATAACATATATGTTTCATTATAGCACAAACCACTCAACAAAACTGTTTTGAAAAAATAAATATAATATTGTGTTGTTGCATCGGCGCATTAGGGCCGCCATATTTGTAATATTCCTCGCCTGGTGTAACGAATGGAAGTTACAGATCGGTTAGCTCAGTTGGTAGCAATGTGAAACCTTTAAAGGCGCCAAACAAATAAAGTCACATTCCGGTTTATTTGTTCTATACTTTTATTTATCAATCAATTGAAACGACTCATGTACAATCTTGAGGTATGCAGAGTACGAACAGGTTTACAGGCAAACCAACAGAGAGCAGCGCCACAGTCGTTTACTTATTCATTTGCGTCTTGAAAACTTGCCTCGCAAGAACAAAATATGAAGGCACCCTATCGAGCTCCCACACCGGTGGAAAGAATTTATTAGATTATTAGAATCAAGTATATGCCGAAAAAGAACGAAGTTGAAAGATATAGCAGTCGCGGATGCTTGCCGGTGGGGGCGATATTCGTCACGCACGATGCTTCTTCCTTGGCTGCTTGTTGTTATAAAGTGCTTTAAATTTCAATTTCAAGCTTTGACTCCTTTAGTAACATGGTTCACTTCATTTTAGCATTGTTTTTGGAATCAGTGGCATACAGGTATTTTAAACATTTATTTAAGTGCCAAGGTAAAGATTCAGGTAAATTGCATATCCAAATTTGTGGAGAAATGAATTTGTCCAGTCTACCAAAGACAAATGTGGGAAAGGTCTTATTCTCAATGTCATCCTGTACTTGAGAGTAAACATGGTACTCTGCTCACTTGTATTTTCTTTTTAAAATCTGTGATTGTGAAAATTTAATCATTGAAACTTTGTTGCACTCATATTTTAAGTACTCAGTCTCTACATTTATTATTACGAATACATACAATAAATAACTATATTTTAGTGATAATCAGTGATGCCGTAGAGAATGCATGTACATGCTAAATGTATTTACAGAATCATACAACGTACAGAAAAGTGAACCGAAAATCTTAACACAAGTTATTACCTACAATTAACATAATACAGTGAAACCTCCTCCCCCTCCCCTTCTTCTACACCCTCTAGGTTACCGCAGAAAAATGTCATAAAATGAAGGGAAATACATAAAGAGAGTGAAATTTACATGGGCATCACCAGGATTTTTCCAAGGTGGGAGTGAGGCATATGATTCCTATTATTATGATATAATATTAAATATGAAATACAAACAATTATAAAACTAAAATGATGGAAAATGAGCTGAACTCAGTATTTCCTCCCAACAGGTACTTGCATTTTGCAGTTACATCACTAGCAAGCAATTTATTTGTTTTAAAAAAACTGGTTATATTAAATTATGAGAATTATTACAAACATTAACAATTTTATAAACGATTGTTGTAATGGATCCCACACATTTTATAGAAAAATAAAGTTTCCAGGCAAGGGAAAATTCACCCTTTTACCTTCTCCTGCTGATGCCCATGGAAATTTATACTCCAAGAGAATTACATGGTCTGATGATGCGGGAAAGTGTGAAATGACACAGTAAAAACAAGTTTTTACTTTACTGTGCAAATTTCCTTCATTTAAAGTAATTTTTAATTGTCCGCAGGTTCCAAATCACCGTCCGAATGCAAGGAAGTTTCAACACAGTGAGAAAACTGCCAGGAATGTGCAGTGAGAGAATGCGTGCTGAAAACATCCGACCACAACTTTTACGTCCTTCCCAATTCGAAAAAGTGACTTTTTGTAAATGTTTAACTACATAGGAGCTATCACTTTAAAGACGGCCATACCACTACAGTTTTTGTCAAACGTTGAAAATGTGTACCTATTTCTTGATCATTGTGAATAAACAAACATGAACTAACTATTTTAAGTAAGCATAAGACAATATATTTATTTGTGATTTTCCCACAAAAATGCTCTATTAAATAACACTATTTTCACCACATTGTGAACGACAATCACAGCTGAATGGGATTCATAATTTTTAGTCTAAATTAGCTGTGGTAACTTTGACAGCTCAGTTGACGAACACCGGTTGCTTGACTTTCATGTGTTACACATATTGAAGTTTCNACGTCCTTCCCAATTCGAAAAAGTGACTTTTTGTAAATGTTTAACTACATAGGAGCTATCACTTTAAAGACGGCCATACCACTACAGTTTTTGTCAAACGTTGAAAATGTGTACCTATTTCTTGATCATTGTGAATAAACAAACATGAACTAACTATTTTAAGTAAGCATAAGACAATATATTTATTTGTGATTTTCCCACAAAAATGCTCTATTAAATAACACTATTTTCACCACATTGTGAACGACAATCAGAGCTGAATGGGATTCATAATTTTTAGTCTAAATTAGCTGTGGTAACTTTGACAGCTCAGTTGACGAACACCGGTTGCTTGACTTTCATGTGTTACACATATTGAAGTTTACTGCACTAGGCGTCAAACAAAATATGACTTTTTCAACACATCTGGTTGCAATATAACTTTTAAGTTTTGTAGTTTGTCATATTTAAAAATGTTCCAAATCTGAATGTAAAAATAAAAATAATCTTAATGTAGATTTTTCGCTAAGCATTTGTATTGATGATTGCTGGAGATGCTAGCAACTGTCACAGGACTGGCGATCGTTTCTGTTAGCGGACTGGAAAAATACGCCAGTGGCTTTGGTTGGCCCCATATTAACTTGACGCGCCACGAGCACTGTCTGATACTTATCCGAGCCTTAGTCTCTGGTGCTCCCCTGGTGTAACGTAGCGCCGAACGCCACTGCTCATTTCGCCTCTGTACCGTTCCTATTCACAAGTGAGTCAACCCCTTGCCGCCTGAGGTGCTGGCAATCCGCACGACACCGCGCTCCAGTCTGGGTGAGTGGACTCACTCCCTCGTTTGCCTTGCCCTGGCCGGCAGGCACCNTGACAGCTCAGTTGACGAACACCGGTTGCTTGACTTTCATGTGTTACACATATTGAAGTTTCCTGCACTAGGCGTCAAACAAAATATGACTTTTTCAACACATCTGGTTGCAATATAACTTTTAAGTTTTGTACTTTGTCATATTTAAAAATGTTCCAAATCTGAATGTAAAAATAAAAATAATCTTAATGTAGATTTTTCGCTAAGCATTTGTATTGATGATTGCTGGAGATACTAGCAACTGTCACAGGACTGGCGATCGTTTCTGTTAGCGGACTGGAAAAATACGCCAGTGGCTTTGGTTGGAGACATATTAACTTGACGCGCCACGAGCACTGTCTGATACTTATCCGAGCCTTAGTCTCTGGTGCTCCCCTGGTGTACCGTAGCGCCGAACGCCACTGCTCATTTCGCCTCTGTACCGTTCCTATTCAGAAGCGAGTCAACCCCTTGCCGCCTGAGGTGCTGGCAATCCGCACGACACCGCGCTCCAGTCTGAATGAGTGGACTCACTCCCTCGTTTGCCTTGCCCTGGCCGGCAGGCACTGAACTTGCACGCTCGCCGCGCAACACAAATCTACAAATAGATAATATCATTTTAGGCTGTCAGCGCTAGCTAATACCCACTGACTTCCTGCTTCCTCCCTCTCAACAGTAATTTTGTGCTCAATGTGACTATCATATATTATGTATGCACTTCGTCTTGCCAGTGTGATCTTGCTAGCTTGTGGATACGCTGTCGTCAATCTTTGCTTGTTATTACAACTTGGATTTGGGCGCAGCTAGGGTAAGGAAATAGTTGCTAGAACAAAATATCGGTAAATGCAGCAATGACAATGACTAAAGGTGACAGCTGGAACTGTAATGTAGGTCATTGTCTGGGCACGGGACGATAAGAATGGACTGTATACACTATATAGTTCATTATTATGATGATGTTAAAATGATTGTGCAGAACGAAACAACATGCGCCCACGCCATATTGCGCACAAATAAATTTTTTTTTGTTAATTTGTCTGTTTAGTCAATACGTTGGACAAGATGGCATCCACAAAGAGTGGACGGGAAAAACTAATTTAAAAGTTTGTCTACAATGCACACCACACAAAATACACAAGTCTAAACATCCTGCCCACCTTGAAGTGAGCACACTTCAAACTAATTAACTGGTAGTGGACACAACTTGACTGCAGGACGAGTCAGGACTCCCAGTTTAGTGAGGACCTGGACAGCCCGCACAATGCCATCTGACCCAGGCAGTATCTTGGTGATGCGCCCCAGTCGCCAACGGAGGGGTGGGAGGTTGTTATCCCTGATAAGGACATTTTCATGAATTTTCAGGGTGTCACTCCTCTTGAGTCATTTATCCCTGGGTTGAAGCTGTTGCAGGTATTCAGTATGCGAGCGTTTCCAGAAAGACTGATAAATTTGTTGAATTAGTGACCACCTGTTCAATCTGTTCGTAGGTTCCTTGGCGATGTCCTGTTCTGGTAACACTTGAGGAGGACCGAGAGACAGAAAGTGACTTGGAGTCAGGGCAGATAAGTCATTGGAAATGGCACACAGTGGTCTAGAGTTGAGCGTGGCTTGAATCAGAGTCGGAACCATGTACATTTCCTCATACGACAGTAGCTGACTGCCCACCACTTTGCTCAACAGAGACTTAGCACTATTGATGTCTGCCTCCCAGAGTCGTCCAAAGTGCAGGGCTGATGGTGGATTAAAATGCCAAGTTGTGTTGTCTCAGCTAGCTTGTCAGAAGACACTTGTTGTCAGCCAAGAACTCTTGCAGCTTTGACATGTGATGATCAGCACCTACAAAGTTTGTGCCACAGTCACAATGCAGGTGAGTACACCGTCCACGACGTGCAATGAAACATCTGAATGCAGCAAGCAAGGTTTCCGACGACAAATCGGAAGCAAGCTCTAAATGCACTGCCTTTGTGTCAAAGCATACAAAAAGACAAATGTATGCCTGCAGTACGCGAGGTTTTCTTGTTCGCACCTTAGTAATTGGGATTGGCCCAGCATAATCAACACCAGAGGTGAGGAAATGCTTAGCTTGACACACACTACTGGCTGGAAGGCTTGCCATTGCAGGATTGTGACATGTCGGACGAGCACAAAAGCAACGAATACACTTACGAAGACGACCTCGGATCACATTTTGTGCACCCAGTAACCAAAATTAACGTTGCAGTAATGACTGAATTGTACTGGGCCCAGGATGAAGGAAATCTTCATGGAGCTGATCAATTAGAAGTTCTGCAAAGCGACTGCACTTTGGGAGGAGAATCGGATGTTTCTCAACATATGCTAGGTCTGAATGATGAATTCTGCCACCTACATGCAGGATTCCATCTGCATCAACAAAGGGAGATAATTTTCTTATGGCAGATGAGCAGAGTTGCTGGTCAGTCAATCTTTGCATTTCATCTGCAAATGCCTGGTTCTGTGTAGCCTTCCGCGTATTCGAAACTTCACCGGTGCATCAACCGATGTACACCAGACGTTCAAAAATTACTCTTTTGATTGAATCCGGTTAAACCGATTGATCCACCAGTTAAACCGGCCTGAAAATTCGGTGGATCTGGTGGATATGCACCAAAACATCAGCCGATAAATTCTCGAACACCTTCTCTGACAAATAAAAGTTAACACACTTTCAACTTGTAATTTTCAAGCATTCCCAAATATACAAACGTAATTTGTACATAGAGTTTTACAAATGGGCGAAGAAAACTTTAGAATTTGTATGTAATGGCATTAATATATGTCTGAAAGCAGACGAAAACACCGCTAAAAAATAACCTGATGTTCGAAAAATGCCACAACCGGTGTATCAAACACTGGTGGATCCATGGATGAATTTTCAAAAACGCGACTTGATAAGAAGCATTAATGCATGCTGCATTTCGTCAGGCAAGACTGGACCGTAAACTGAGTTTAGCCTCGGATGAAGATTTTTCGTAACTCAAACACAAATGGCAGCAATTCGTAGAACCCTTTTTAACTTGGAGAAACTTTTAAGTAATTCCAAAAGGCATGACGTTGGTTTTGTGTTCATCATTAACAGTGGGTCTGTGAATGACACAATTGCTCTGCGGCCATTCCCTCTTTGGTTGAGGCAACCACGACGGTCCAGACCACCAAAGTGGATGGTCTGTTGGCTGTCCAGGTGTAAGGCCTCGAGAAGCAGTAAGCAGGATTATCTTCACTTGCCACATGATGCCACCAGTCCACCGAGGTGCATTCTTGTATCCGAGTCACCCGGTTTGCGACAAATGTCTTCCAAACACGAGGGGGACGTCTTTATCCAGAAGAATGCAACTGACGAATCAGACCATGCATATATGCTGTCTAACTGTAGGACAGGTGTAAGGGTATCGAGCAGCAAACGTAAACATCTAGAAAGCAAAACAGCAGCACACAACTCCAACCTGGGCAGAGTAACTCGCTTCAATGGAGCTACCTTAGTTTTAGCCAATGGTAACAAAGGAGAATAAGCCAGAGGTATCACAAAACAGCCTGGATGGTGTGCCGGTGTAGAACCGGAGCTGGAGGTCCTCCGTTTCTGGGTGGCCTTCCTTCATAACCGTGTATACACCCTCTGACAGCTGACTCCTCACTCCACAACTTGCCGAGTCTGAGCAATACTAGTTAATTTCTACGCCTCCGACCTCCCATCTTAGTTGTACGTCCCTAGCCATCCAAGGAAGGGCAGGTGACAAGAAGCATCACCATTTAAAGGAACTCCCTAGTAAAATATTGTCTGTAAAAATCAGTGTTTGCATGTATACACATCTCAGATAATAATTGTTCTGGGAATATAATTTATTTTTCCCAGGAAAGGTACAAAATCTATTACGGTATCTACAGCTGCCACTTTTTACTTTCATCTAATGAAATAAACTAAAAGAAAAAAATAGTGAAAATGGTTAAAAACGAATTTTTATGGCTTTCCTGCAATTTCCATGAGGGAAAGGCAAAAAGTACAAAGTTGCATCTGTAGTTCAACTCATCGCCTTTCATCACATGCAATATCCTACTGTTAAGGATCTAATTTGCGAAAAATTCGGCTACATGGGAATGCATAGCACAGCTTTGGGGAAGCCCACCACAATGCTTCCTTAAGGTCAGACGAGACCTTAATGTGTTTAACACTTTTTACGAGGGATTTCCCTCAAACCCACAGACTGACCACGGCATGGCATGGCATGGCATGGTCTGAAAGCTCTGAAAGAGAGTGTAAGACCCATTTAGACTTATTTTCCTAATGAAACTCTATAATAAATTCAAAGCTGTACAATATTCTTGTGTAGGTGTTACGGTTCAAATTAATTCAATTATCTGGCACTAAGTTTTGGTACAACATTATGAAAAACAAATGTTTTCCTAAAGTGTGTGAAATGCTGAAAATATCTCATTTTATATTTCCATTTTCTGGCGAATTTAATTCTAAAGTTGTCTGTTCTGTTCAAATGAGACTGCACAAAAATGTGAAACTAATAAAAAAAATCTTTCTATAATGTGTGACAAATTACATACCTCAAAATTGCATAAAATAAAATCTGAATGTCACATTATTTTCATATCCTTTAAATATTTACTCCTAAATTCAATGAAAAATTAACTCATTAAAGGATACCGTTTATATTGCACAAAATTACTTCTACAGCAATAAATAAAAACTGTTGCAAATGTAACATTACTAAATTTATATCCAACAAAATAAAAATTAAGAAATAGATGAGTAAAAAATTAAAACAGAAATAAATGACTTACCTGGCTGGACTCATTAGTTTGGATGTCAAAAGGCTTCTATCCCTGGCCTAGGAAGCAGAGGCTCTCTTAGTGGGGCCTATTTGAAGGAGGCTTCAGTAGATGTTTGTAATGTCAACAATCTCGCAGAACTTGAGAATGCTGCTTTCTCCCTAGTAGAATCTATATTCAGTCAGATATAAGTCTCCAATCCTGCAGACTCCCTGGCCAGAGCATTAACAGGCTTCTTGACCGCCTTCTGCCGCCCAGCCTGGTGGAGCAGAATACTGACTGGGAGGGGGAGGGGAGGGAGAGAGAGAGAATCAGGTTTATAAGTAGGTGTCATGTTAGGCACAAGCATGGCTTAGTACAACAATGGGGAAACAGAGAAAGGTAATCCTGGCCTGCCTCTCCGAGAGCAGCGACTTCTCTCGCGGGGCTAGTGCCAGAGCTGCTTGTGTCGCCTTCCCAGGTTACCAAGTACGGTGGGGCTATCACCAGCATGACAAGTCTCCACGGGAGGGTGCAGGACTCGCGTCCCTGTTAAGGCCACCTCCACTACCAATCAAGGAGCACCCAAAATGGGCAGTATTATTACCAGCGACCACGTGCTGCACCATTAGGGGTAGTGAAGGCTCGCACACTACTTCCCTGTGGCGATTGACAAGGCGGTATTACTGCCGTAGCCAGTCCCCAGCACGAGAAGGAATGCTGCACTAACTTCCAGCCTGAAGGGCGCAGGGGGGAAGCTTCATGCCAGAACCTAGAAGTACGGTTAAGGTTATTNTAGCTGACTGCCCACCACTTTGCTCAACAGAGACTTAGCACTATTGATGTCTGCCTCCCAGAGTCGTCCAAAGTGCGGGGCTGATGGTGGATTAAAATGCCAAGTTATCTTGTCTTCCACTAGCTTGTCAGTAAGACACTTGTTGTCAGCCAAGAACTCTTGCAGCTTTGACATGTGATGATCAGCACCTACAAAGTTTGTGCCACAGTCACAATGCAGGTGAGTACACCGTCCACGACGTGCAATGAAACATCTGAATNAGCACCTACAAAGTTTGTGCCACAGTCACAATGCAGGTGAGTACACCGTCCACGACGTGCAATGAAACATCTGAATGCAGCAAGCAAGGTTTCCGACGACAAATCGGAAGCAAGCTCTAAATGCACTGCCTTTGTGTCAAAGCATACAAAAAGACAAATGTATGCCTGCAGTACGCGAGGTTTTCTTGTTCGCACCTTAGTAATTGGGATTGGCCCAGCATAATCAACACCAGAGGTGAGGAAATGCTTAGCTTGACACACACTACTGGCTGGAAGGCTTGCCATTGCAGGATTGTGACATGTCGGACGAGCACAAAAGCAACGAATACACTTACGAAGACGACCTCGGATCACATTTTGTGCACCCAGTAACCAAAATTAACGTTGCAGTAATGACTGAATTGTACTGGGCCCAGGATGAAGGAAATCTTCATGGAGCTGATCAATTAGAAGTTCTGCAAAGCGACTGCACTTTGGGAGGAGAATCGGATGTTTCTCAACATATGCTAGGTCTGAATGATGAATTCTGCCACCTACATGCAGGATTCCATCTGCATCAACAAAGGGAGATAATTTTCTTATGGCAGNTCTGAATGATGAATTCTGCCACCTACATGCAGGATTCCATCTGCATCAACAAAGGGAGATAATTTTCTTATGGCAGGTGAGCAGAGTTGCTGGTCAGTCAATCTTTGCATTTCATCTGCAAATGCCTGGTTCTGTGTAACCTTCCGCGTATTCGAAACTTCACCGGTGCATCAACCGATGTACAGCAGACGTTCAAAAATTACTCTTTCGATTGAATCCGGTTAAACCGATTGATCCACCAGTTAAACCGGCCTGAAAATTCGGTGGATCTGGTGGATATGCACCAAAACATCAACCGATAAATTCTCGAACACCTTCTCTGAGAAATAAAAGTTAACACACTTTCAACTTGTAATTTTCAAGCATTCCAAAATATACAAACATAATTTGTACATAGAGTTTTACAAATGGGCGAAGAAAACTTTAGAATTTGTATGTAATGGCATTAAGATATGTCTGAAAGCAGACGAAAACACCGCTAAAAAATAACCTGATGTTCGAAAAATGCCACAACCGGTGTATCAAACACTGGTGGATCCATCGATGAATTTTCAAAAACGCGACTTGATAAGAAGCATTAATGCATGCTGCATTTTATCAGGCAAGACTGGACCGTAAACTGAGTTCAGCCTCGGATGAAGATTTTTCGTAACTCGAACACAAATAGCAAAAATTCGTAGAACCCTTTTTAACTTGGAGAAACGTTTAAGTAATTCCAAAAGGCATTTTGCGTTCATCATTAACAGTGGGTCTGTGAATGACACAATTGCTCTGCGGCCATTCGCTCTTTGGTTGAGGCAACCACGACGGTCCAGACCACCAAAGTGGATGGTCTGCTAGCTGTCCAGGTGTAAGGCCTCGAGACGCAGTAAGCAGGATTATCTTCACTTGCCACATGATGCCACCAGTCCACCAAGGTGCATTCTTGTATCCGAGTCACCCGGTTTGCGACAAATGTCTTCCAAACACGAGGGGACGTCTATCCAGAAGAGTGCAACTGACGAATCAGACCATGCATATATGCTGTCTAACTGTAGGACAGGTGTAAGGGTATCGAGCAGCAAACGTAAACATCTAGAAAGCAAAACAGCAGCACACAACTCCAACCTGGGCAGAGTAACTCGCTTCAATGGAGCTACCTTAGTTTTAGCCAATGGTAACAAAGGAGAATAAGCCAGAGGTATCACAAAACAGCCTGGATGGTGTGCCGGTGTAGAATCGGAGCTGGAGGTCCTCAGTTTCTGGGTGGCCTTCCTTCATAACCGTGTATACACCCTCTGACAGCTGACTCCTCACTCCACAACTTGCCGAGTCTGAGCAATACTAGTTAATTTCTACGCCTCCGACCTCCCATCTTAGTTGTACGTCCCTAGCCATCCAAGGAAGGGCAGGTGACAAGAAGCATCACCATTTAAAGGAACTCCCTAGTAAAATATTGTCNCGTCCCTAGCCATCCAAGGAAGGGCAGGTGACAAGAAGCATCACCATTTAAAGGAACTCCCTAGTAAAATATTGTCTGTAAAAATCAGTGTTTGCATGTATACACATCTCAGATAATAATTGTTCTGGGAATATAATTTATTTTTCCCAGGAAAGGTACAAAATCTATTACGGTATCTACAGCTGCCACTTTTTACTTTCATCTAATGAAATAAACTAAAAGAAAAAAATAGTGAAAATGGTTAAAAACGAATTTTTATGGCTTTCCTGCAATTTCCATGAGGGAAAGGCAAAAAGTACAAAGTTGCATCTGTAGTTCAACTCATCGCCTTTCATCACATGCAATATCCTACTGTTAAGGATCTAATTTGCGAAAAATTCGGCTACNTGTAGTTCAACTCATCGCCTTTCATCACATGCAATATCCTACTGTTAAGGATCTAATTTGCGAAAAATTCGGCTACCTGGGAATGCATAGCACAGCTTTGGGGAAGCCCACCACAATGCTTCCTTAAGGTCAGACGAGACCTTAATGTGTTTAACACTTTTTACGAGGGATTTCCCTCAAACCCACAGACTGACCACGGCATGGCATGGCATGGCATGGTCTGAAAGCTCTGAAAGAGAGTGTAAGACCCATTTAGACTTATTTTCCTAATGAAACTCTATAATAAATTCAAAGCTGTACAATATTCTTGTGTAGGTGTTACGGTTCAAATTAATTCAATTATCTGGCACTAAGTTTTGGTACAACATTATGAAAAACAAATGTTTTTCTAAAGTGTGTGAAATGCTGAAAATATCTCATTTTATATTTCCATTTTCTGGCGAATTTAATTCTAAAGTTGTCTGTTCTGTTCAAATGAGACTGCACAAAAATGTGAAACTAATAAAAAAATCTTTCTATAATGTGTGACAAATTACATACCTCAAAATTGCATAAAATAAAATCTGAACGTCACATTATTTTTATATCATTTAAATATTTACTCCTAAATTCAATGAAAAATTAACTAATTTAAGTATACCATTTATATTGCATAAAATTACTTGTACAGCAATAAATGAAAACTGTTGCAAATGTAACATTACTAAATTTATATCCAACAAAATAAAAATTGAGAAATAGATGAGCAAAAAATTAAAACAGAAATAAATGACTTACCTGGCTGGACTCATTAGTTTGGATGTCAAAAGGCTTCTATCCCTGNCAAAAAATTAAAACAGAAATAAATGACTTACCTGGCTGGACTCATTAGTTTGGATGTCAAAAGGCTTCTATCCCTGGCCTAGGAAGCAGAGGCTCTCTTAGTGGGGCCTATTTGAAGGAGGCTTCAGTAGATGTTTGTAATGTCAACAATCTCGCAGAACTTGAGAATGCTGCTTTCTCCCTAGTAGAATCTATATTCAGTCAGATATAAGTCTCCAATCCTGCAGACTCCCTGGCCAGAGCATTAACAGGCTTCTTGACCGCCTTCTGCCGCCCAGCCTGGTGGAGCAGAATACTGACTGGGAGGGGGGGGGGAGGGAGAGAAAGAGAATCAGGTTTATAAGTAGGTGTTCTGTTAGGCACAAGCATGGCTTAGTACAACAATGGGGAAACAGAGAAAGGTAATCCTGGCCTGCCTCTCCGAGAGCAGCGACTTCTCTCGTGGGGCTAGTGCCAGAGCTGCTTGTGTCGCCTTCCCAGGTTACCAAGTACGGTGGGGCTATCTCCAGCATGCCAAGTCTCCACGGGAGGGTGCAGGACTCGCGTCCCTGTTAAGGCCACCTCCACTACCAATCAAGGAGCATCCAAAATGGGCAGGATTATTACCAGCGACCACGTGCTGCACCATTAGGGGTAGTGAAGGCTCGCACACTATTTCCCTGTGGCGATTGACAAGGCGGGATTACTGCCGTAGCCAGTCCCCAGCACGAGAAGGAATANCAAGGCGGGATTACTGCCGTAGCCAGTCCCCAGCACGAGAAGGAATGCTGCACTAACTTCCAGCCTGAAGGGCGCAGGGGGGAAGCTTCATGCCAGAACCTAGAAGTACGGTTAAGGTTATTTGGTCAAAACAGGATGAAAGAAAAAATAAGGTAAGCTGAAAAAAGTGAGCTGGTAGCAAAAGAACATACTGCAATAGTGTATCATTGCTTTTACGGGTTTAACACAACTGAACACACACACCCAGCCTGTACCCAGTCCTGAGTCTGTAAGCTGGCTGGACCACAGTTGCCAAACTGGTAGAGAGCATTAGTGGCTTGCTACAGATGCTTGGGGTGAGAGTGACTCCGGGTACAGACATGACATCCGACGAGGGTGGCCCGCCCGTCAGTGTTGGAGTTAAGTACAGCGGTCATAACAACATGACTCTGATGTAGCTGGAGTGACGAATACGGCAGCTAGTCCATTCACGGCTGTTTCCAACTTTTCTGAAGCCCTACTTCCACAATATTCCTACACCTCACGCAAACCAAACTTGACTGACTCTGGAAAATTACACCAAAGGGATAATGCACTGCATTCATACGCACACACTTGAAAAATATTTTGCATGATAAACTTTTTGTTACTACGCATTACCAACACACCTATTCTCTCCCGTTTTTATTCAAATAAATTATAAATCAAATATTGTAAGGTAACTTATACATAAAATGAAAGTAAAATTTATATTTAACCAAAAATAGGGTACTTTCATGTTATCAGACTTATAAAACACTTGTGATAAACGGCATATTTATGAAACAACAAAACACGTGATTTTTCAAAGGTATGATTCAAAAAGTGTGAAGAAACCATGAATAGAGTATGTATAGTTAAGGTGGCAGCGAGACCTGCTGGAGGTCATGGCCGGGACACCGGCCCGAGAACGACTAGCGCGTAGCCACAGCTAAGTGTGGTGACAGCAGGAGCGCAATAGTCNTTATTCAAATAAATTATAAATCAAATATTGTAAGGTAACTTATACATAAAATGAAAGTAAAATTTATATTTAACCAAAAATAGGGTACTTTCATGTTATCAGACTTATAAAACACTTGTGATAAACGGCATATTTATGAAACAACAAAACACGTGATTTTTCAAAGGTATGATTCAAAAAGTGTGAAGAAACCATGAATAGAGTATGTATAGTTAAGGTGGCAGCGAGACCTGCTGGAGGTCATGGCCGGGACACCGGCCCGAGAACGACTAGCGCGTAGCCACAGCTAAGTGTGGTGACAGCAGGAGCGCAATAGTCACAGAAGACCAACTTGCAGCCAAGCATAGGTACGGTGGCAGCGAGAATGCTGGAGTTGTGGAGAGTAGACCGGCCGGAGAACTACTAGCATGATTAAGGGCTGTGCAGGGGCCTATATATGCTCCGANGGTGGCAGCGAGAACGCTGGAGTTGTGGAGAGTGGACCGGCCGGAGAACTACTAGCATGATTAAGGGCTGTGCAGGGGCCTACATATGCTCCGACCAAGGGCGAGTGAGAAGGGAGAGGCACGCACGGAGAGAGCCAGGCACCTCGCCTGCACGGCTGGGAAGCACACGTGATATCCCTCTGTGGCTGGAGGGGTAGTAAGGTTGCACATGGGGAGTGCTGGTGCATTGCGCGTAGCCAGTATACAGGCGGCAACAGGAGGGCGACAGGCCGGCTGCCCTTGTGACGTGAGAATGTAGTGGCATGTGGGGCATAACAACTCTTGCTACACTGAGATCGGCTGTGATGGAGGCTACACCGAAATATATACGTCGCCCATGGCACATCAATGTGCAGTATTCTGCCATTGTATAAAAAAAAAAGTGAAAAATCATTGATGTAAAAAAGTATAACTCTTGTTACTATATTAATGGCACAAAATACTCATCTTGCCTAAAATAAATACCGTATTTGCTGGCATATAAGGCGAGTAATGGTTTCAGCAGTCAAAATATAAAAAAAAGTTGTTGGGTTATTTTTAATGAGGCCATGGCAAAATATTTTTTTTACTATATGTCTTTAAGACAAGGATATAATATAGTTGGGTACTATCGTACCCCAAATTTGGGCTCAACACAAGTCAAACTGTCCCCCAAAATGAAAATATTTTCAGCGCAGGTAGTATAGTGTGGGCAGTAATATTTCAGTGCAGTTGTGGACGGTCAATATTTTCATAATTTCATCATGGGTAGTAATATGGCCACTCTTCCTCCAATTNTTTCAGTGCAGTTGTGGACGGTCAATATTTTCATAATTTCATCATGGGTAGTAATATGGCCACTCTTCCTCCAATTCTCTGACTATAGGGGAAGAAGTATCTCGTGGTAGCGGCCATGTGCCTTTCGTCAATGTGTGCACGGAGATTCGGCCTGTCTGTTTTTATTCAANAGCGGCCATGTGCCTTTCGTCAATGTGTGCACGGAGATTCGGCCTGTCTGTTTTTATTCAAGCTTTTATGAGATATTAGTGTTAACGGAACAAAATAAAGTTTTTTACTGCTCTATTATCTTAGAATTTGATCTGTGTGAATGGAAGATAAACTTTTGAACCAAGACCTTTTTTTTTTGCTTTCACACTTGTGCACGTTATCAAAAGAAGAGGAATGGAAATGTGGACTAACAAGTAACAGCTTCTAAACTGTAAAAGATAACGCGACTACTATTTTGGACAGAAAATAAACAATAAAATTACTTGCGTGTACCATTATTTTTGTACGAGCCAAGCAGCGAGCAGAAACTTGCCAAGTTTCCATCAGTTTTGCTAAAGCTAACTAACTGTAACCTATAAGCAAAATGTACAGCACATTTACTTACAGTTTAGAGATGATTATTTCTAGAAAAATAAAAACATTTTACATAACAACTAAAATACAATTACTATTAATTTCTTTGCACAAGATTGCAGCACTGCACCACATCTGTAATGTTTACAATATGGCTGATAGTGTCATTTGTTTACCGTTTGTATTCATGTCGGCCGTAATTCCAAAAAACTGAATGTAATATGTTTTCAGTATGTTTTTAATATTTACTGATGTTCGGTAAATGTACGATTGCCTTAGATTCAGACGAATATACAGTTAAAATTGGTTGTGTAAACTTACATATTTACAACTTTTCAAGTGATTTTAGACTCCCAAATTTTTTTGTAGCACCATATAAGAATAATAATAAAAATTATGGAGGCTAAATTTGTGTAAAAATCATTCTCTCATATACTGACAAATATGGTAATGTTGTGACTTTATAAAAACAAAGAAGAAAGTACAAAAAGTGGATATAAAACACATTACTTTTAATCCATAACAATACAGTACAACAAAAACAGTCCACGATGCACCTTTGCAGGCCTGTACAGGTTTTTTGTCAGAAACAGTACAAAAAATACTGTACTTCACAATGCAGCTTTATAAACTTTACAGTTGTTATTTTATCTCAGCAACAGTGTTTAAAAAAAAATAGTTTATGTGGTTGCATCTTCACACACACTTTTCTGTGGCACCTCACTGCTGTTTCCAGCATCAATGACTTGGTTATCAACATCCATTTGTGAAGTTGCATCTTCGTCCTTGCTGCCACCTTCGCTCACCGACTTATCCTTGNTTTTTTGACATTATTTACTAAACTCTAAATATGCTGGTAAAATTCAATACATACTCACCTTGTCTCTAAAGAAAAATTTTAATAATGTGGTTACATATTTGGATTATTAAATTAATATTATCAATATTTCATAATAATAATAATAATTAACAACTAAAAAACAAACAAAAACATTATCATCATTACTTCATAGGCAGACAGGTGGGATGAATTTATAAATAAAAACGTTTGGTTATTAAACTACCATGATGGCATAATTTGAAATACAATTGGAATTCAAAGCTAACTATATCTTGTCACAAATGGCAACACTGCAATGCATCTCTCCAACTCCACCTTGTTTTTTATTCATGTACTTATTTTACTGTAAGGTACAAGGTCAAACAAGCTTAATTCATTTGTTGTTCAGTTCAATTTAATTACTACAAGTAAAATGTGAAATATAACATTTGTATATTAATAATGATTATTTAAGTAGGGTAAGTATTTTAATTCATTTATTTAAAATTTTTATTTTGCTCCTTTGAATTATGAAATATGAACCAGAAATCTCCTCACCCCGCTGCTCCCTTTTCTCAAATCACCACCAAGTATTCCAGGACTATCACATTTACGACTACACCACTGACACTTACCATAGTCGGACACATCAGCTCCGCACAGCCTCAGGTACCGAACGCAGTCGTGGTTGGACACGTACGCGCGAGCTGAAGCCGCTCCCCTCCATCCAGCGGTAATGAAGGAGAGAGGCGGGTAGTCAGGTTTATCTTCTGGAGGGGAATCCTCACACACCAAAACACAGCTGCCCTGCTCTGCAAACAAGCACCGACTCTCTCTGCTGGCGGCCATGGTAACCCAATCATATGCATGCTAGAGCTGACAGCACATCAAATGAGAGTACGGTATGGGCCATTGCATTCCGAAAATTAAGTTACTGGCAACTCAATCTGGGTGGGTGTTACAATTGAGACAGAGACATCCCACCTACCAGCGAAACACGACACTACTTGCCCANCAACTCAATCTGGGTGGGTGTTACAATTGAGACAGAGACATCCCACCTACCAGCGAAACACGACACTACTTGCCCACGCACTTGTTAACATGCATGGAAGCCATCAAGGTCAACAGCGCGACACGTTCTCCACACTCCTTTTCGTATTTCACAACTCATCACTAGTTTGACAATGTCTCTTGCATCNGGGTGTTACAATTGAGACAGAGACATCCCACCTACCAGCGAAACACGACACTACTTGCCCAAGCACTTGTTAACATGCATGGAAGCCATCAAGGTCAACAGCGCGACACGTTCTCCACACTCCTTTTCGTATTTCACAACTCATCACTAGTTTGACAATGTCTCTTGCATTCCTTGTACGACTACTGCGCGCAACTGCTTTTCCACCCTCCTGGCCAACCTGAAAGCGACACTCCCACTGCACACCCGGAACAGTTATTTGCTTTGTTTCTGTCAAGGTCACGTGCCTTACACACAGAACTCTAATGTGTAAACATTCAACCAGGCAAGGGACAACTGTCACCCGCAGAAACTGATCCCAAATTTTTTTCTGGGAAACTACGTCAAAGAAAAGGAAGTGAGTTATACAGGTGCAGGCAATGTACCCATATAACATTAATTTAAAAACCAATAACCTAAACTGAAATGTAATCTGTATGCCCTCCACAAAAATCAATACCGTGGATAGAAATGAAAAAGATGTATTGTTGCTGGAATGAATACCATGGTTATGAATAGATACACATGTTTGTGGTGAATTTTTTTTTTTTTTAAGATTTTGTCAANGATTTTGTCAATTTTTTTTATTGATTTTGACGAATGTTTTGTCAATTTTTAACTTATTTCGTCAAAATTTTTGCTAAAATTTGGTTGAGAAAAAAATGGTTCGGTAATAGCACAAAAAGAAAATTGTATACATTTGGTCAAAAAATGCAAGCACTCGCAAATATTTCATATTGCGACAAACTAAGGCTAGTTTAGCGATGGCACAAAAATAAAGTAGCATACACTTAGTCGGAAAATGCAACCACTGTCAATTATGATGCCAATACCCTCAACGTGGAAGAATGAAAGTGTACTGGCCCAGCATTAATCTCTAAAGACTAGGGAAACTGAGTCTCCTTAACAAGGATTATTAAGAAGGCTGCATGGGCCAACGCGTCTGAACCCTGGGGGTGTCTGGCCCTGGCTCACCAGAGCGCGTAGGTGGACAGTGAGGGTTATGCTATTTCTTTTATGGCCCACCAGGTGATTGGGCATTTACGAATAGCTGCGAGATACACAGCTATGCATAGTGAGTGATGTTACGTTAAGTTCTGAGGATAAAAATTAAAGGAGAGAGAATTGAGATTTAGTATATTCAGTGGGTGTCTTGGTGGCGCAGGCACAACAGTAAAGGTGGTTTAAAATTACATAGTAGCACGGGGGAGGACAGGTTCTGGCGTGGTCCGTCCAGAAAGGAATCTACTCTTCCTTGGTGGCGGTGCCTTGGGGTAAACCTCTGCCGGAGGTTTACCAATTGATCGGTGCCACAGAGTGTGCTTCACGTTGGACCGTGCTTGGGCCTACAGTGACTAGGGGAGAGGGCCCCCTGATCGCCCTCGGTGAGAAGTTGAGTGAGCAGCGTGACCAGCTACAGACCTCAACTGCCCCTCTGGGTTCACAGCGTTCCCCACGTAAGGACCCTACGGCTCTCAGTAGGCAGCGTGACCAGCTTGTAACCTGAGAGTCGCCGTGGCTTAGCGTGTTTGTTCTCCTCAAGCCTCAGGAGCATCAGAGAAAGGTTCTCTTCCCCCTTGCCACAGTGCCACTGGAGAACGGCGTAACCAGCTAGCACTAAGACACCAAACATTGACAAGAGGTGCAAGCACCCTTCAGTGGGGACTTCGGTTCAAAACTCTTATCATTGTGATTGTGCGTGCACCGAGAAGTAGTTGAGTGGATATGTACATAGGAGGCAAAGCAGGAAAGGGAGGCAAAAGCGAAAGAGAACGATCGAACCAAAAAGAGGTTAACTGGTAGATATATGCTTTATTCCGTCAACAGGTGTTTACAAGACATATAACTCCGACCTGTGCCTGCTAACTTCTGATGGATGAGGGACCAAGTTTGCCAAGCTGTTTGCCGCAGGGTGGCAACGAGTTATCAATTGAAATTCAGGGCGAAAGCGACCCCGGTACAGCTATGCCTGGCGCAGAAGAGGCACGTGGCCAACACTCGAAGCAAGGAGAAGGCATCACGACAAGAGCTTCTGTCTAGTGTGTTGAGAAACACAAGTTCTGACAATAGTAATGCAATACGGCAGAGTTTCAGTGTTACTGCTAAAGGCAAGCGGTACGGCAATCATGGCGAGGTAGCGAGAGTTGCAGCTATAGAGGTAATGCGAACTGCCATGTCTCGAGGACGTGCAAAGGAATAAATACTCTCGAGAGACGTGGCGAGCGAGGGGTGGCTGGAGCAGCCCGCATGGAGGGGGAACCTCCCATGATGCGTGGCGAGCGTGTGCTTTTGATGCCTGCCGGCCAGGGCAAGGAAAGTGAGGGGGCGTCTATTGCCAGCCTCTCAGGCGGCAAGGGGTTGACTCGCTTGTAAATAGAAATAGTACAGAGGTGAAGAGAACTGCGACGTTCAGCGCTACAGTACAATAGGGGGAGTACCAGAGGCTGAGGCTTGGATAAGTAACGACAGCGCTCGTAGCACGTCAATTACTACCATATTACTTGGTTTAAGGTTTCTTCTTTTGTCAGTCATTATATTCCCAGATATTGAGAAACTCGTTTCACTGTCTACATTACTGACTGGAATCCATAGAGATTTCACTGATTTTAGTGTAGTGCATAAAAAAATCCAATGATTTTCATGTGTTTAATTTTACTGAAAACGTTTGTGTTATTCTCATATTGGTACGAATAGATCATATTTATCATGTTTTGTTCTTAAGGTGAAGTTACAACTTTCGAGTTATAGTAATTTGAATTTTATTTCCATTCTAGCAACATTTTCCACTGCATCATCAAAACAATGAACATTTCACAAAACCACCTCAGCTCACTAAAGACGACAAATGTGATGAAATTAAGTTTTTCCGGATCACCAATAAAATAAACAGAACCTTAACTAAAACATTACTTGCATATAGCAAAAATGAAACAACGCCAAATACAAGTAATCCTCACATATCCTGGATAATTTTAAAAACACGTTTACATAACACGTAACCAGGAAAAAATATTTTGTAATACCATAGATATATGAATATGTGGAGCGTACTACGTGCCTTTGCTGCATAACATGCGGCTAGCACCTAGTGGCGGCGGAAAATTAATTTCGGTACCAATTTTGAGACACGTGTTCAGTAATTTTTCTATTTATCACATTTGTATACTACCAACAAGGTTACATTAATCATGGGATGAAAAGTGAAAAAGGACGAAATGCAAACAAAATTAGTTTATTTTAGAAAGTCACCAAAATCAGTTTATTTTCAAAACATAGTGATATTGCTTCAGTGGCGTATTCGATATATCAATTGTATTGACCTCTGGATCCCGACCACATATTAAAACAATTTATCGAATTAGCTTGTAAACATAAATATTCACAATGGAAATGTATTTTTTTAGCATATTTTTTGTGTGTTTTGTTGTTTTTCGCGAGGTATGTCATTTTGTACGAGAAACTGTGTATTTTGTGTTTATTTCGTGATTCCACGCGCTGAGAAAAACAGGTGTTTCTAGTTATGATGGAGTGACAATAGTTCAAATAAACATTTTAAAAATCCACTGTTGCAAAGATAAGCGTGCAACCTTAAAAAATACAGAAAAACTATTAAAACACATTTAAAAAAAGCTAGTAACAAAATTAAAATTTAGTTTGAACTGGAAATTGCACTATCTATGTAGTCAGTAAGAAATTAAAAATTAAGCATTATACTTAGGGGTTTTTTTAAAAATACATATTGTACATAATTATTGTTCTTTTCACATTTCTAAACTCTTTCAGCAGCATATTAAAGTAAATTAAATTGATAATAATTTACATTGCTTGTTAACATTTCCTGCATTATTCTTTGAAGTTGCTAACGGGAAGACAAGGTAAATAAGAATACTTATATAATATTGAAAGCAGCAGCACCAATACTCAATAGAAAACATGTATTTTACATGCACTAACTACAAAAGGAGTACGTTGTCCTCTTGATGCAGTAATACTTTTGTTCAACAGTAATACGAACAACACTTATCAAGTTACCTATTTTCTCGAACTGCTCCCGAGCCTCCGCACTGAGCAGGCTGAAATGCGGAGGAAACGAGGGGCTGTTCATGTTCAGCAGCGTTATCATGTCTTCCCTGCCGACACGCATTTTACGTTTCGAGCCGATGTACGGGAATACGGAGTGAATGCCCTGCAACAGCAGCATTACGAATGTTACAAGAGCAAGTTACAAAAAAAAAAACACAACACTGTCATGTTTGTGCCGCCGGCATCTTACCTCATTGGCTAGCCTGAAACTGCAAGTCGTACCTTTGTTGTCGCTTCTGGCAAATGTCTTCACACCTGTGTTAATTATCTGCAACAGCGTTTCAGAAAAAAAAATCCAGAATAAACTTTTTTAAGTATAATTTTGATTAGATAACTTTGAAATTTATTGGATTTTAAAAACTACAAAATTTTCATGTTTCACTAGAATACACTCAGAGAATACAGGTTTCCAAAAACATTACTGATGAGGGCATGACCTAATTTCACAATTTTTAAGATCTCCATCCCATCTCCCTTTATGTGACGTCACTGTTTCTTAGTAACATGAAATAACATTACCACTACACCTCAGCAGACAAACCTGACTGTAACTACAATATTCGCAAGCAACACCAGTAGTAAAACATAGTACCAAACAGATTCTAACAAGAGATTAGGCAATTAGAATCTCATCGTAATCATGGGCCGGGGTTAGACAAAGTGGACAATGTATAGAATAACTGGAAATTCTACAAACATAAGTGTCAATGTGCAGGTCACTCGATTTTCTTACAAAAAAGAAGAAAAAAAAAAAAAATATTAAAGCAGTAAGCAGATAATTTACCATTTTTTCACTGGTCTTCCCAGTTTCTTGTGGATGAAGCTCTCACAAACACAGAACAGGAAATCTTTGTCTAGTGTTACTTTTAACCATGCACATAAGTACTTCAACAAGGTAAGTATACAACTGACATAATCTTTTCTAATGACATTGAATTATTCATGGAATTGCAATAAGACATGCTTTAGTAATTAGAAAAAAAAAATTCATACTGCAATTGATTCAGAATATTTATTAGGCATAGAAAAAATATCTGGAATTAATTCTGTGTAGAGTACCACCATTCTTATACCAGGTTTTTAAGGGGAAGTAAACACTGCTTTATTAATTGCACCACTTCTATTGAGTTAGCAAATGTAATCATCAAGCACACACACTTCAGGATGTTCACTGAATGATGATTGGTTCAGAGTATGAAATGGTGAGAGAATTACGTTGATGTGTACTGANACTGCAGTAATGCAAAGTGTACAGTCAGTTGGTACAACAAATTTTTTTTTGTAAATATTGTAATATTTTGAGGGACGGAGCAGTCATCCCACAACACCGGGTAAAACCCATTAGCAGGCCACTCACCCGGCCAGCCCATGTGAGAGACAGTGCTACTACTAGAGGGAACGTGAACCACCTTGTGCCGGAGCAGAAAACAGAAAAGGAGCACCACAGAAATTAGGGGGTCCGTTAAACACCTCCGTGTGCGACAGAAGTCAGCCACGCAGCCCAGCGCTGTCCCTAAGCTCGCAGGAGCAATGCAACCCGTACACAAGGAAAACTGCACTTCCAGCCTTCCCCGAGAGAATGCAGCCTACTCCGCTAAGGGAGGAACTCTAACCCGAAGATACCCAACTGGCCAAAGGGAGCCGAAGGACCATCGGCCGGCCGTCCATAAACGCGAGTGCGCAGTTCCAAAATGTGAGTTAATACTCAGCAGTTCGCTCCACCACCTCATGGGCTGAAGCTCTTTCCCTACCACCTTCCTCACGAAGGACCACCACTATCTTCCAGAAGACTTCTAGAACTTCGCCCAGCGACTTCTGAAGAAGTCTTCATCCCTCTTTACATTCACTGCCACTCTGGTAGTGAACTCTGAGTCCAGAACTAAACAACAGCATAGATTAGTTAGGGTCAGTGGTTATCATAGCTACTTAGCATTTTTCTGCTCTTGTTTAGTTTACCCCAGGTCCCCTTCCCCTGGATTATCATTTATCATAGTTTACTTCCGAGTTACAGTCATTGATAGTTAGTAGTTAGTACGAGCCACCATGTCTATTCCTCTGGGGAAATGAACACATGAGCTTACCTAACCCCAAGTACTTAATTCTAAGGTGATTTTGACTTCCATCCCAGAAGACGTCAAACTTATAAGAAAAAGCAGGAGACTGTGTCTTGAAACCTCTTTGCAGAAATTAGTGTAAGACTGCGGGCTCCCCTAACCGGGTGCAAGTACGTCGCAATACATACCCATTAGACGGCCACCCATACTGTGGACCACGTACGCAAAGGTACCTGGTGTGCACATACGGCAAAGCCCCAACTACTAGTAACAGACTCCACAAGGCAGCAAGACACCCAGATCAGCCAGCACATTCCTTTCACAGCGTTATCTTCGCTGGTAGAAGTGACACGACTGACTGGTGGCTTGACCTCTTCTGGACCACACACCACGACATGGCTAGACATCCCGATTAGCTCACCGCTCCATCCACCGCGTTGCTATCTTCGCCGGTTGGAGCAATAGGACTGATTTTGGGTGGCATAGCCCCCGACTGGCTGCACTCATAGCTAGAGAACTCGTCATCTGCTCTTCCTCAGGTGGTAGACCGTAGTACCTACCCGTATGCCCTTCACCCACATAAGTGGTGAAAGGTGGAGAGTTAAGAGGGCAACTACTGCCTCTATACCTAGCCAATTGTTTTGCATTCCAGAGCCGTCTGCCCTCAGCAGCCCCTCCCCACGGGACCGAGCTCACGTTGTCTTGACAACTGGAGGCGCTTCACCTCCCAGTTCAGTTCCCCCTAGTTCCCTTTTCCAGCCATCCCACACGACCGCCGGCGAGCCGCACCCGCTCGTGGTGTGAATAAGTCTGGAACTTCTAGTAACAGTGGGCATTGCCAACCCGTACTTCAGGACGGTGAGGGCTAGCAGCTCACCACGGGAACCAACCAGCGGCACCTACGCCGCCCCAGGACAGAGCACCTGTTCCAGCCAGCAGCTGCAGCCGTCAAGCCAGGATCTACCCCGGGCCACGCCACTGCACGTAAACGAGTGTCTGTGTCAACACCAACAGTGCGGAGAGTCGCTAACCATACACCTGACTTTGTACCATGCAGTAGGGCCACACGACCCAGCCTTTACTGCAGCCGGGGACCAATCAGCGGCCAATAAGTCAAACTTCAGCCCAGTAAGTTAGCCCGTGCCTCTGACCGGCACTACAGAACCAGTGTCTGACAGTGACGTTGCTGTCAGTTCAACCGATGTCACGTGTCAACATTTTACTGTTCCTAAGGCAGGCAGTACAAGCAGCATTTAATTGAAAAAGTTAAGACCTTGCAAATAGTCATGGATAAAATAAATCTTTCTGCAAAGCATGATGTGGAAAAGTAGTAGCAGCCCGTCAAAAAAATTATTAGGTTCCAAAAAAAAAAAAAATACTAAACAAATAACAGTACAAAGGAGGTTCGCATCATCAAATGTACAAAATCTTGTCAGCATCAAAAGAAACCAAGTAATGGTGGCCAGGCTCTGGATTCTTTCTCAATGATCATTAAAAATCTCTAGCTGTGAAAGAGAAGATGAGAGGTTCTGAGTTCGCCCTCATTCCTTACAATAATGAATGTCATCTTGGCAATTAAATTAGCAACTTAAGGAAGAATTGCGACAGGGCCTCCCAAGCTGCGCTATGCATTCTTATTAAGAGTAGGATATTATTACATGCGATCAAAGGTGATAAATGTGATCACAGATGCAACTTTGTACTCCTCCTTTCCTTACGGTAAATGTACAGGAAAGCCCTACAAATGCTGTTTTTTTTTTTAGACACTTTGACTTTTTCTCTCCTTGAATTTATAAAGTAGGATAAAAGTAAAAAGTGGTGGCTGTAGATAATAGTTTTTTATATTTTTTTGAGAAAAAATTGTATTCTCAGACCATTTATTTATCAAGATACATATATACACACGCAAACACTAACTTTATACATCATATTTTTACTAGGGAATGCCCTTAAGAATCAACTGGTAAAGCCATGACCCAATGCATCTGTCTGATGCAAAAATCAAGTCAAGTCCAAAACCTAATCAGGAGTAAGAATGGAAACCAAAGGTAAGCATGTACCTGCTAATTAAAAAGGTATCATGAAATACTACAAAGTTCATTGGGGAAGATTGTACTTTGCCACATCAGATATAACCACATATAAAAAAACTTCTGTGACTTAAATAACACTAAGTGATAACATCAAATTTAATTACAGCATAAAAAAAGAGAGAGGGAGAGAGAGAAAGGGAGGAAGAGAGGGGGAGGGGGAGGGAGAGAGGGGGAGAGAGAAAGGGAGGGAGAGAGAGGGAGAGAGATGGAGAAAGAGGGAGAGAGAGGGAGAGAGAGGGAGAGAGAAGGGGGTAAGGGGAGAGGTGGAGAAAAGGGGAGAGAGGGAGAGAGAGGGGGGAGAGAGAGGGGAGAGAGGGAGAAAAGGGGAGAGAGGGAGAAAAGGGGAGAGGGAGAGAGAGAGAAAAGGGGAGAGGGGAGAGAGAGAAAAGGGGAGACAAAGGGAGAGGAAGAGAGAGAGAGAGAAAGGGGGAGGGAGAGAGAAAGGGAAAGAGAGGAAGAGGAAGAGGGAGAGAGGGGGAGAGAGAGGGGGAGAGAGAGGGAGGGAGAGAGGGAGAGAGAGATTGAGAAAATCGTGGACATAATTAAATTTTTTTATATAAATATTATGAATTAAGAATGGTATGAAATAAATAATACTTGTAAAATCAAATACGATACAATTTAATCTATAATTCATATTATAGCAGATGGCTGCTTGTGTACTGCACCTCAAAAAATTTCTGTAAATAGAATAGGCAGATGTTGCAACTATAGTCTATTTGCAGTTCCTTCACACTTTTGGAACCAAACCTTTGAACAATCACTCCATGTATGACATTTTGGTTGTTTCCTAAGTATGTCATGAATCACAAGTGACTTCTGTTAACACAAAAGGATTTTATTTTCAGTTCTTTATATTATTGAAGTGTAAGTGAACAAGACGGACTTTAGCAGGGCTTCAGAAAAGTTTGAAGTAAACGTGAATGGACTCTCGTAAACCAAGACGGGTGTCATCCCACGTCTGAGAAACTGATATTGATCAGGAGGATAACTATGTATTTAATTGGAATCGTCAGGCTCACCCTTGTGGTAGATAACATTCTTCCAGATGTGGACCACTACTGAGGGACAACAGCAACCACCAGTGGATTAGCAATAATTCTATTCTCAGTGGACCAACAAGAAAAACTAGGCATGTGGGAATGAATGGATGTAGACTTGGATTTTAGACCTGAGAAATGATTTACATAACCTCAAAATGCACATTTGTTTAAATCAACAGCCTAATGATGTCATTAAAAACAAATTATTCAAGTCAATTTATTATTAAAAATTTACTTTAAATTAGAATTTTTAATTCTTGAAAGTGAAAGAAATTAAACTTTTATTTATATTAATATTTTTGCTTATTATTCCTTTGTCGGCCAAGCCATACTCAATCCCTCGGTTAAAATTACCGGAACTTATCTGTTTGCGACAATTTTTGCCAGATCGTTGAATACTGTCTCATAGATTGTGTGATTTGTTCCCATTGTTGCCAACCTACGAATGCAGTAAAGACGTAGGTTGAAAATAGAACACGAAAAACTTTTGTGAGATGTAAATGATACTTTAGAAAAAGCAGCAATCGTCAATTATCTGTGTTGTTTTGCATTAACTTAGTGTTAAAAAACGAATGATGCACGCAATCTTAGGCAAATGTATCACAGGGAAATAATGGTAAAACTTAAATACGGGGAACAANAAAAACGAATGATGCACGCAATCTTAGGCAAATGTATCACAGGGAAATAATGGTAAAACTTAAATACGGGGAACAAATCATTGAAAGTCCACTGTATTTCATAGCTGAAGGATTGTACCGAATATATTTTGGCTTTCGGACAGAATATTTGATCGAGGGATGCTGTAAATTAATGCTTTAAAAGTCGTAGCATGCTGGTTTTTCAAAACATTTTTATATAGCACATTTGTCACAACAGTAAAAACAAAAACTGACTTATGGGAAAACTGAATAAACGGTATCACAGCAACGAGGTTCCACGTTAATCAAGCTGCACATATGTATACCTTCAGTTTGTCCTCGTTGTTGATGATAATGTCCCGTACACCGGGTGACGTCAAATAAATATTCTTCTTTTTTCCTTCCTTACACCTGGTAAGGAACTGGGATGGCAGGAGATCCTCACTCAGATCGTAAAACTCCCTGAAAAATACAGCCACCTCAACATTTCTACTGGCATTTAAATCCAAGAAAAGACTCTTCATACCAATCACACTATTTAAATTTAAAAAACTGAACATGTAAAGAAAAATAACAATAATTTAGGTTATGCAGGGATAATATACTTTTGTGGAACTTTTGGGTGATTTATGTATGCACTCAATCTACCCATTATTAGGATCAACTTTAAGGCATTAGTGATTAGGCGCAGATTTTATTAGGTATATTGTACTGTATTTCTGTAAATACAACCTCGGATACAAGACACCTGTATTTTTACTTTGCGCAACAGGAGTAACGTGAACACGTAATTGTAGTGAACCTTTATTATGACACCAGTTATGCCAACATGGAATGATGGTGCACTGGCCCAGTATCCCTCTAGACACTAGGGAAACTGAGTCTCCCCAACGAGGATTTCAACAGGGCGAAGGGCTGATGTGGTTGTACCCTGGGGGTAGCTGACCCTGGCTCACCAAAGCTACTTGCTTTGTGCTTAATAAAATGTATTATTCAACAAGCAGTTTTATTTCCCCACTCCAGATCCCTTTAACACGTCCGAAAACAGGATTGACCTTGAACGTCAGTTGCAAGCAGTGACGTGCCTGCCTGCTGCCGGAAGTTCTTATCAGTTTGGGCGGAAGTCCTTCCTTTGATAATTTAACCTTGCTCTTATGGGCATTCGCTGAGCTTCCGTCGCGGCAAGCGCTTATACTTACCGGGCGCTGCAGCGGAGTTTTGCTAGTAGTAGTTAAAAGTTGTTCGGGAGCAGTGCGTTTTTAGAGACTCGTGAAATTCAATTTTAGTTTCACAGCGCCATAAGGCGAGCACGTTGTCATAAGAAGAGATACATTTCAAAACCTGTTTTTCGGAATATTGGTTCTTTCGATTGCGATGTTGCTAAAGATGATTCTGTTTTCGTAAAGCAAGTTCATGCAGGAAATTTGTGGGTCACTTCAAGCACTCTGCACGTGCCACTAAAGTGCTGGAGACTTGTCAAATTACTGAAGGAGTAGCACAGCACAGACCAACCCAAGAGGAACCAACAAGATGGAACACCACATTGCACATGCTCAAGAGGCTGTGCGAGAAGACGGCTGTTTTATTGGCTAATACAGAGCTACATATACCAGAACTGTCCTACTGTCAGTGGAATTCAATCAAAAACATCACCCCTATTCTTGACGTATTCGATTCAGTGACAAACCACATCAAGCTCGGATCATGTGACTGCTGCAGAGGTTGGTGTCAAATTTTATGCACTGTTTTTTAATGTGCTTGTAATGTCATACAGTGAGCGATACTGGTTTTGTTTGTATTTCAGGTTATTCCTCTTATCAAGGTAATTGAAACTGAGCTACAAAACCCTGCTCCAGCTGGTTCTGATTTGCAGGGACTGAAAAATGACTTTTACTCGTCCATGAAAATAAGATTTATGGATTATGACATTCTGACATCTGCTACACTGTTGGATCCACGCTTTAAANGTACTCGTCCATGAAAATAAGATTTATGGATTATGACATTCTGACATCTGCTACACTGTTGGATCCACGCTTTAAAGAAGCACCTTTTAAACACAAGGCAAAGGCAGATGCTGCTAAACAAAGATTGTTGGAGGAAGCATCAACTCTACCAAGTCCTGAGCATTTGATTAGATCACTGTTCTAAGATTTTAAAAATAATATTTTACAAATTAATGCTAACACTAATCTTTTTTTTTTTCAGTCATCTTCAAGCAAATGTGATCAAACTCAGGTGCAAGCAGGTATAGGAAACCCAATTTGGTCCCAATGTTCCAACCTGTATGCATATTCTAAAATTAATAGCGACAAAGATGGTCATCGGTCTATAGCAGAAGAATTAAAGCCGTATTTTAGTGAGGAAATGATGACACCTGATTGTTCTGTTACTGAATACTGGAGAAGAGGTCACTGCAAACCACTTCAGACACTTTCAAAAAAGTACTTGTGTGTCCCACCTGCAACAGTTTGCAGTGTGAGACTTTTCAGCACTACAGGATTCATCTGCAACTCCAAGAGAAACCGTTTAGATCCATATAGAGTGAAGATGTTAATTTATTTGAACAAAAACATTAAATAAGTTTAATACATGTTTATCTGTATACATTAAATCTTATCTTTACACTTTGTTATTGTTCAATTCTTCCGTAGGTTAAATAAAATATTTAATGAATTTTACCTGCATTGGTTTAATGAAGTTGCAAGCAAAAGGCAAGTATTCTAAATAGAACCAATATTTAAATTTTAAATCGGAACCGGAACAGATATTTTTTGTTATTTGACCCATGCGTACTATAAAATGAAATGAAATTTTTCTTACATGTTTTCAGTAATTACAGTATTGTTTATCACTTCAAATGTTCCATTTCCTATTTTTATTTTTAAATTGATTCCTCACAAATTGCAACCTGCATTGTATTTTCTGGATCTACATGTCAATTCCATATCTACTGTATGCCCACAACTATTGTATTTTTTTGCCAGTCTCCTAAAAAAAACGATAGATAGAGAATCCAATGTAGAAGAGTTGCTAATATGCTGTTTGACACATAGTTAAGGCATACTNAAAAACGAATGATGCACGCAATCTTAGGCAAATGTATCACAGGGAAATAATGGTAAAACTTAAATACGGGGAACAAGTCATTGAAAGTCCACTGTATTTCATAGCTGAAGGATTGTACCGAATATATTTTGGCTTTCGGACAGAATATCTGATCGAGGGATGCGGTAAATTAATGCTTTAAAAGTCGTAGCATGCTGGTTTTTCAAAACATTTTTATATAGCACATTTGTCACAACAGTAAAAACAAAAACTGACTTATGGGAAAACTGAATAAACGGTATCACAGCAACGAGGTTCCACGTTAATCAAGCTGCACATATGTATACCTTCAGTTTGTCCTCGTTGTTGATGATAATGTCCCGTACACCGGGTGACGTCAAATAAATATTCTTCTTTTTTCCTTCCTTACACCTGGTAAGGAACTGGGATGGCAGGAGATCCTCACTCAGATCGTAAAACTCCCTGAAAAATACAGCCACCTCAACATTTCTACTGGCATTTAAATCCAAGAGAAGACTCTTCATACCAATCACACTATTTAAATTTAAAAAACTGAACATGTAAAGAAAAATAACAACAATTTAGGTTATGCAGGGATAATATACTTTTGTGGAACTTTTGGGTGATTTATGTATGCACTCAATCTACCCATTATTAGGATCAACTTTAAGGCATTAGTGATTAGGTGCAGATTTTATTATGTATATTGTACTGTATTTCTGTAAATACAACATCGGATACAAGACACCTGTATTTTTACTTTGAGCAATAGGAGTAACGTGAACACGTAATTGTAGTGAACCTTTATTATGACACCAGTTATGCCAACATGGAATGATGGTGCACTGGCCCAGTATCTCTCTAGACACTAGGGAAACTCAGTCTCCCCAACGAGGATTTCAACAGCGCGAAGGGCTGATGTGGTTGTACCCTGGGGGTATCTGACCCTGACTCACCAAAGCTACGTGCTTTGTGCTTAATAAAATGTATTATTCAACAAGTAGTTTTATTTCCCCACTCCAGATCCCTTTAACACGTCTGAAAACAGGATTGACCTTGAACGTCAGTTGCAAGCAGTGACGTGCCTGCCTGCTCCCGGAAGTTCTCATCAGTTTGGGCGGAAGTCCTTCCTTTGATAATTTAACCTTGCTCTCATGGGTATTCGCTGAGCTTCCGTCGCGGCAAGCGCTTATACTTACCGGGCGCTGCAGCGGAGTTTTGCTAGTAGTAGTTAAAAGTTGTTCGGGAGCAGTGCGTTTTTAGAGACTCGTGAAATTCAATTTTAGTTTCACAGCGCCATAAGGCGAGCACGTTGTCGTAAGAAGAGATACATTTCAAAACCTGTTTTTCGGAATATTGGTTCTTTCGATTGCGATGTTGCTAAAGATGATTCTGTTTTCGTAAAGCAAGTTCATGCAGGAAATTTGTGGGCCACTTCAAGCACTCTGCACGTGCCACTAAAGTGCTGGAGACTTGTCAAATTACTGAAGGAGTAGCACAGCACAGACCAACCCAAGAGGAACCAACAAGATGGAACACCACATTGCACATGCTCAAGAGGCTGTGCGAGAAGACAGCTGTTTTATTGGCTAATACAGAGCTACATATACCAGAACTGTCCTACTGTCAGTGGACTTTGATCAAAAACATCATCCCTATCCTTGACGTATTCGATTGAGTGACACACCACATCAGCTCGGATCATGTGACTGCTGCAGAGGTTGGTGTCAAATTTTATGCACTGTTTTTTAATGTGCTTGTAATGTCTTACAGTGAGCGATACTGGTTTTGTTTGTATTTCAGTTTATTCCTCTTATCAAGGTCATTGAAACTGAGCTACAAAAACCTGCTCCAGCTGGTTCTGATTTGCAGGGACTGAAAAATGACTTGTACTCGTCCATGAAAATAAGATTTATGGATTATGACATTCTGACATCTGCTACACTGTTGGATCCACGCTTTAAAGAAGCACCTTTTAAACACAAGGCAAAGGCAGATGCTGCTAAACAAAGATTGTTGGAGGAAGCATCAACTCTACCAAGTCCTGAGCATTTGATTAGATCACTGTTCTAAGATTTTAAAAATAATATTTTACAAATTAATGCTAACACTAATCTTTTTTTTTTTCAGTCATCTTCAAGCAAATGTGATCAAACTCAGGTGCAAGCAGGTATAGGAAACCCAATTTGGTCCCAATGTTCCAACCTGTATGCACATTCTAAAATTAATAGCGACAAAGATGGTCATCGGTCTATAGCAGAATTAAAGCCGTATTTTAGTGAGGAAATGATGACACCTGATTGTTCTGTTACTGAATACTGGAGAAGAGGTCACTGCAAACCACTTCAGACACTTCCAAAAAAGTACTTGAGTGTCCCACCTGCAACAGTTTGCAGTGTGAGACTTTTCAGCACTACAGGATTCATCTGCAACTCCAAGAGAAACCGTTTAGATCCATATAGAGTGAAGATGTTAATTTATTTGAACAAAAACATTAAATAAGTTTAATACATGTTTATCTGTATACATTAAATCTTATCTTTACACTTTGTTATTGTTCAATTCTTCCGTAGGTTAAATAAAATATTTAATGAATTTTACCTGCATTGGTTTAATGAAGTTGCAAGCAAAAGGCAAGTATTCTAAATAGAACCAATATTTAAATTTTAAATCGGAACCGGAACAGATATTTTTTGTTATTTGACCCATGCGTACTATAAAATGAAATGAAATTTTTCTTACATGTTTTCAGTAATTATAGTATTGTTTATCACTTCAAATGTTCCATTTTCTATTTTTATTTTTAAATTGATTCCTCACAAATTGCAACCTGCATTGTATTTTCTGGATCTACATGTCAATTCCATATCTACTGTATGCCCACAACTATTGTATTTTTTTGCCAGTCTCCTAAAAAAAAAACGATAGATAGAGAATCCAATGTAGAAGAGTTGCTAATATGCTGTTTGACACATAGTTAAGGCATACTNTAAAAAAAACGATAGATAGAGAATCCAATGTAGAAGAGTTGCTAATATGCTGTTTGACACATAGTTAAGGCATACTCTAGGATGATTAGAACTGAACTCAAGCCATCAAATACACACAACACCTACCTAATGGAAGGCCATATTGGTTCATCCTCGTTCATGAAAAGGAAAGGATCTTCCTTGAAAGTCTGCATGCGTCTCCGCTTCCTCTGCGGCTCTCGGGATGCACTGTCGTTGGAGACGGCAGCACTCTCCTCTGAAGCATTTTCTGCCTTGCTCGCAGATTCCCACGGCAACGGCCGTAGTTTTTCTAGCACCGCAATGAAGAATCCTCCAGAATCCTGGTGGTGAGGCAGGACACGAATACTGCAAGTCAACACACAAAGTAATAATATTAATAATATCACCTGCGTACCGCAAATATTTTGTAGATTCACAAACCCAAACACACAAATATTTTTGTAAAAGGACAGAGGCACAAATACTCTGAGTCTAGTACTTAATAGGCGCGCGCGCACACACACACAAAGAGCAACAAAGCACTAGACTGTGAGTACTTAAGCTTCTGCCCTTTTATATATTATTGGTAGCCTAGTTGTCGTCACCTTCATAAATTTTTTTCATTTACACATGGTGTTAATGTCTCATTGATAGTAGGATCATTAAATGCAGAACCGGTAGCTCACAAAATAAGGAGTGGGATACAACTTGAGCATTGAAAACATTTTCACTAATTTGTCTTGTTTATTTATTAATGTTATAAAACCAAAATCCGTATTATACATAACCAAATAAATTTGGCCTTTTACATTCGGAACAAGATCTAGCGGCAAGCCCATATGCAATGTGCACTGTTTGGCCAAGTGCATCTTCTTTTATAGTAAGCATACAAGATTTAACCTTAATGAAGTGGAGCAATTGGGCGGGTTCAAGGTTGCAAACTAACTAACTTATGATACAGAGTGTATAAAGCTGTTGCAGGCAATCCCAATCAGCACCACTTTGCACCAGAGATGCAATGAAACAGAGAAATTGTAAGATCTTGAGTTAGGCTTATTAAGTTGTTCCAGATGCGAACTGCTGGTAATCTGTACCCCAATCCTCTTCACCCAGTGACTAAGACATGGAGAGATGGAGAAATTGTTATGGAGGAAAAGCAGTTTTTAAGGCCATCCTTAGGGGTATGCGACAGGTGCGGCCACACAGGATCTCGCGCCTGGGCGGGAACAAAAGACCTTGACAAGAATACATGAAAACGTTTTGATCATAAATTCTTTTTATTCCCAAGATTTAACTGATGAAGCATGTCCCAATTTGTGGTCTTGGGGACTGGACCTAATTGGTCAAGCTTTTTTCTACATTTTACATCCCATGAATAGACTGGGTCTGAAATGGAAGGTTCTTGGTTGGCACAAGGTAGCTCCGCAGCAAAAATATTGCTGGTTATGTAGTACACGGTCGTACGGAATGACTAAGAGAACTGGAATGCTGAACTCAAGACATAGAAGAAGCAAACAAGTTATTTTAAGTACGAGGTAGCAAAGTGTTGAATAGTGTAAGTTAGGATGTTATCCAGCGATGGAGCTAGCCCACTGGCTGAAGACAACTGCTTGATTTACATCCATGAAGCAATGTGCACACACTGAAACCTAGAGTGAGAGCATACATGGAAGTAAATACGCAGGTAGGTAGGTAGAGCTTAATGTCTCGTTGATGGCAAGGTCATTAGAGAAGGAACAAGCTGCTCAGAGAAGCAGGAGCAAGGAAGGGATCTGTCATGGCAATTAGTATGGAACCATCCCAGCATTCGTCTGGAGGATTTCAAGAAACCATGGCACACCGAAATTAGGATGGCCAGACTAGCAATCAAACCTTTGTCCTCCTAAATGTGAGTTCAGTGGTTTGCCACTACGCCACCTCGCTCGACCATGGAGGAAACAGAGAGGTAGTTGAAAGAGTGGCCATTAACTTCTGCACCAAGAAATGTACAGGAAGTGTGCACATCACTCAAGGTAGTGGGGCGTAGAGTCTGCCATGTTCTGCAGGTTGCACAGAAGTGCTCCTAAATGCAATTTTGTGGCCAGCTAATTAAATTTCATCCCTTCCATGGTACTCTCTGTCCAATATGTTCCCACGAGGCAAACAATGGCGAGGGGCTCTGATGCCACACACTATCTATGGAAAGGATACATACAGTGAAACATCATTAATAAAAACCTCTTTAAAACAAAGTTCTCATTAATACAGAATTATCTTCTTTCCCCTTGAAGTGAGATAGGAAATTTTACATTAATTTGTACGCTTTGATGCATGACGTCAAGGAAACTGACGTCGATGTCACAGTCAGGCGACGTTTTACTGTGTCGGTCAGAGGAACAGGCTACCTATTGGGTTTGACTTTACTAGCTGCCAACCAGACCCCAGCCGGGATATAAATTGGGGTGCGTGGCTTATAGGCATGGCACAAAGTCTGGTGTGGGCTTAATTGTCCTCTGCAACAATGGTTTACCGGGAGTGGGCATAGCCCGGGGTAGGTCTTGACTCGGCCACTGTTGCTGCTGGTGCCGGCTGGAACTCATGCCCAGTCTTTGGGCAAAGGTGGTGCTGCGGCTGGCGATGCTGGTGGGAGCCCGCGGAGGTCTGCTGGTCCTGCTGGGTTGGAACCACAGATTCAATGTACCCAATGGTACGCGAGTCCCTGGTGGAAGTCAAGGACGACTTGACATGGCTTGCCGGCAGTCTTGTAGGGTGACTGAAATAGGGAGCATGGAGGGACTGTGAGGTGAGGCCTCTCCAGCTGTCGGGCGGCCTGAGCTCGTTCCTGGGGGGGTTTGACTGGAGAGAGCAGATGGCGCTGGGTTACAGCTCAAGTTGGACTCTGAGTCAGTACCTGCCTTCCTAACTCGCCACTTTGCACCACTCCTTTGGGTGTATGGCATAAAGGAAGGTACTAAAGTCGGCCACGCTAAGAGCAGGCGAAGATGATCCCTAGCTAGGTGTAAAGCCAGTCGTTGCCAAGCCAGCCAGAGTCGTACCCGATTACTCCAACCGGCGACAAACAGCGTGGTGGATGGAGTGAATTGAGTGGGCTGGCTGACTAGCCACCTTGTGGATTGAGTTCCTAGTAGTTGTGGCTCTACCATACGTGTACACCAGGTACCATGGCACACCTCCACAGTACGGGTGGCCATCTAATGTGTCTGTTTGAGACGTACGTGCACACTGTTAAGAGACCCCGCAGTTCTACTCTAAGTTCGGCAAATGGGTTTTACTGGATGTGGTCTGCTTTTTCCTGGTGGACTGTTTACAGGGGTTAAAGTCACAATCACCCTACAAATAAGTACCCAGAGGTAAGATAGAAAAACGTGTTTATTCCCGTGAGGAATAGACACAATGGCCCATACTAACTCCTAACTAACAAGAAACTGTAACGGAAGTAGACTAGGATAATACCAGGTGAAGGGGACCTGGGTCTAAACTAGACAAGAGCAGATACGACTAGGTAACTAAATTACTAAATGACCCTAACTAACTCAATGCTGTTGTCCAGAAGGGACTCGGGTGTCACTATCAGAATGGTAGTGAGTGTAAATGGGATGAAGACTTCTTCGGAGGTTACTGGTGAAGATCTCAAAGATGACTGGTAGATAGCGGTGGTCCTAAGCGAGGACGTCGGTGTCTGCAGAGAGCTCCAGCACACGAGGTGGTGGAGCGAGCTGTGAAGAATGAACTGCCATTCTACGATGATGCAGGGACATATCCACCTACTTTTGGGGGTGGAGGGGGTAGCTCCTCCCTCTGTAGGCGAAGCTGTACTCTGGTGCCATCTCTCGGGCCAAAGTGGTAGTAGGCTTCCCTGCTATGCGGGGTTGCATCGGATGCGCGAGCACAGGCACAGCTCTGGGCCACTTCGCTGGCTTCTATAACATGTAGGGGTTGGCGTGACATCCGACAAAGGCAAAAACTATCTTGGCTGACGTGATCGTGGGTGCCCCTTGCCTAGGGGCGTGCTGGTAGGCTCTGGTAGCAAGTCGTTCATGGTTTAAACCCCGCCTGAGGTGACGTGATGACATGTGAGGATAGGGCAAAGTTGTGTTTATATATATATGTCAGTACGCGTCACGCGTTAGCTTAAAAAAATACATTTCTTAATTTGCATTAAAATGTAATGTCAAGTCCACTGGAAATACAAAGTAATGCTATGCTGGTGATAATAATGTCTCATTTACCAGTATGCTAAATCACAGTGTCAACATTTTAATTCGTTGCCATTTTTTAATATTTATTGCAAACACCCAATAAATAATAATACAAATGTCATTATATACTTCAAAAATTTAGGTCCCTTCAGATTTGTATTTCAGAGGTTTCACTGCAGTACATGATAATTTATAACACTACTAATGCATAATTGTGATAAACTACAGAAAAAATGGAAACACACCTGCCTTATGCAATCTCTACATAACAATCGGAGCACAGATGATTGTGACAATTCAAAGTCTTACCACCTGTCCAGGTTGAAATTTTCAGCATCTTCTGGTGCAGGGGGGAACATCTGAGGTCGCACAAGTGTTGTCCACTTTTCAGGGACATCTTCATACTTTTCGTAACCAACAAGATCTCGTGAAGTTGGTGTCCAACGAGACACGCCACGACTGAACTTCAGCCCCGGAAGTTGAGACGTTACATTAACCAGCTGCATTGCACCTGCAAGGGTACGTACAGGTTACATCCGTCGAACCCTATTCCCTTTTGGTAAAATATATATCTTATATTACCTGAAATTTTAGTTATTAATTCCGTTCTGATCAAAATGTTGTACATCCTCATTACATTCTATTTCTCAGCTTTATTCATCCTTTCATATTACTTCACCCATTTAATTAATTAATTTAGTTACACCTATAACTGAAAGCATTATATTGTAGCCAATAACCAACATACGTATGTTGAAACATTTCAAAATTTTAATAGTGCTAAATGACTTGAAATAACTGATGATGTGAAACTGGTATTTGCAGTTTGCACAGAACGGAATTAATCTAGTGGCAATCAATGTAAGTAGAATCATATTAAACGACCCATCACGGTTTCCAAAAATAAGAGCATTAATAACACGGTCGTTATAAATATTTTTAGACCGATTTTGATGCACTCCCCACCCCTATACGCCAAAATGTGCAATTTTTTGCATGAAGTCTATGTTCAATCATCTTTAGCATAAAAAAAACGTGTATTTTCAATAAATATTAATTTATTTTAATACGGAGACGTCTTCTAAAAAAATTTATACCCCAGAGTTGAGAAGCATAAACTTAGATCTCCTTGTCTCCCAAAATATTAAAACACCAAATGGTGTGAGGTTTCACCAAGCATTTTAAGTCCATGTTCAATCGTCTCTGGTGTAAAATCAGCGTGATTTTTGCATGGAATATTAATTTTAATTCTTAGTCAGATATCTTACGAATAAAATAATACCCAACATGTGTACTTGATCTCTCCTTGTCATGATATATGTTTAAATATCATGCAGCGACTGAGTGTGAAGTAAATTTTAAGAAGCTTCTTGCGGGAAAATCAGAGGATATTTCATTTCAATACACACACATATTCTGAATAAACTGATGTCCTGGAAGGACTAATATGAAACCTCCTTATCAACAAATAATGCTTAAGCACAGAGCGCTAGTAATGGAAATTCACAGCAAGTGCCAAGTTCAAGTTATCAAATACAGAAGGTCGAAAGGAGCCTATTTTAATAACAGTATTTCTCAAAAATTACAATTTTTGAAAGGTACATTATTATTTACAATTTTTGTTTACGCTTTGATGCTGAATATTTTTGCCATTTTAATTTCATGGTAACATTCCTCTCCCACCTTTTTGTACCTTTTCCTGCCAGTGTTTCTGCTGTTGTTTGTCAAAGTTATTTTTTTAGTTGTTACAGAATCATAGAAATATTTTCTCAATTTAATGTTTTGATGCATGATGCTTCCTATCCACTATTCTTTTCGACTTCACATCATCATGTGGCATGAGGGAGTCGAACCCCGACTGGCCTGCCTCCAAGGCCAGCGCCCCAACATAGTAAAAGAAAGTCACGTCATCGTTCCCGCTCTTGATAATCCCACTGAGAAGCAGCAGCCAGCATGCAAGAATTTGTCCCTAAGTGAGCAGCAGATTCCGCCCGCACAGCTGCCCAAACCACCATGCCGCCACCCCGCCAAGAGATGGCNTGTCCCTAAGTGAGCAGCAGATTCCGCCCGCACAGCTGCCCAAACCACCATGCCGCCACCCCGCCAAGAGATGGCAGCAGAGTCGCCGCCTGACCCGAACACAAGGGGTGGCGGTCGAAGATGACAGAAGCGCCAGAGACACAAAGGAATCCCCCAGCCCGCAGAATATAACGCTGAGAGCCTGACGGGAATGTCAGTTGTAGCGAGGCAGCTCGCCCTAGCACTACCCAGTGCTACGACACTCTGCCAACTCCTCCTCCCTGAGGAGCCAACACCGCCAGTTGTTCATGTAGCTCACCTTAGCATCAGTCATGCTAAGGCTCTCTACTAACAGCCACATTCCTCCTGATGACTCTAGCTTCCAGAGTTTTACCAGCATTCTTCACAGACACCTTCTCTACCAGTGCAGCCAGAGAGTCGTCGCTACCCCTGACACTTGCCGTCAAAGATCACCACACATGACACGTACACCACAAGTGTTGTCCCGGGTCCCTTGAGGACTACCAGCCACAATTAGGGTTTAGTTGTTTTCACGGCTACTTAATTGTTTGCTCTCGTCCGCTCTTCAAGCCGACAAGGCCCCTTCACCTGTATTGAGCTTATACAAAGTCCGTTAAACACCTAGTGTGTGCAGAGGTATGAGATAGTACGGGTCACTGTGTTCTATTCCCATGAGAGTAAAACACGTATTCCAGCTAACTTCTGTATTTCCTTGCTCTGAAGTGGACGGGTGCCTTTTCTCCAACCTGGTAAGCGTCACCCTAGAAGAGAGCAGCAAGGGGCAATGAATTGGCAACTGTTTCTGACAGAGTAGGACTGCGGGCAGCCCATAACCAGGACTGCACGTACGACTCATAGACCACAAAGTTGGCAGCCACCCTTGCTAAGAACCAGGTGCATGAAGGCACCTGGTGCGCACGTACGGTGGAGCCCCAACAATTACAAAGACACACAACGAATCTGGGCCAACTAAATCAGCTAACCCATTCCCTCCAGAGCGTAAAAACTCGCTGGAGGGGGTGCTAGGTCTGACGAGGCAACTTCTGGTTTACACTCTAGCTAGGGGTTTGTTGCCTGCCGCCCTCTACAGGATTAACAGTAGTACCATTCCCGCTCATAACATTCGCCCATCGAAGAGGGAGCAGGAGAAACACACGGAGGACAGCTACTGTTCTCGCATCTCAACACTCCTTAAGTAATCAGCACATACCAGCCCTCAGCTGTTTATCCCTCTGGGAGAGAGCACAAGCCGCCCGTCACCTAGTGGAGCCTCACTCCACTACCCTACCCGCCAACCTCTTTGTCCTACGACGGGAGATCCCACTCCCACTGGGGGTAATTCCAGTTGACGAGTCAGTCTGCGAGGCGTTGACCGCCGGGATACCAGCACCAGCCAACCTAGCTCTAGCCTCGCAGACGTACCAACAACAGCCAGGCAACATCAAGGTCAGCCTGCCCTGCCGCCCGCTCCAGCCACAGCCAACGTCCGAAAGTCGGAGCCAGGGTGTGCCCCAGGGAACCAACGCTAGTGGTGAGCCAGGCACCCCTCGCGTTCCAGACGCCAGGAGGCATTAACTCGCACTCGCAGACTTTGTGCCTAGCCAGCAGCCAAAACGCCCGACATTATATAAGAGACCTGTGTGAGGTGGACGTGCCATAATCCGGATGCCTCCACAGTAGAGTCAGCCCTCTACCTGTGCAACTGATTTGCGCAGAAACCAAATCCTACTTGACGTGACATCCCATTCCCTGACCATCACGCGTCAGTTTAAACATTTAGTTAGTTTTTTTGATTGTTAAAAATGTTGCAAGATTGTTGTTGAATAATGGTTGAATATTTACATACATTTACTTAGACATGGCGGGAGGCGAGTAGTCCAATCGGTACACCACCACAGCCCCTAAATAAGGGTGAGCCAGGAAATTAGTTTGATCTCACAAGCACTTGCCAGTCAATTCACAGAAACCATTTTACTGTATTTAACGAATATAACATGTTATTTGTTGCTAAAACCATGCAAAAGTGGCAAAACAAAATTTTAATGCAATTTTTGGCTGTAGGGTTGGGGGTGAGTCAGAATCTGTCCAAAATCAAATGACTCTTCCAAAGTAGCCACCATTTTCCTGGGAACCTCGAATGGTAATAATTGAGTTTTGACCGTAATTGGCAGGTAACTTACAACCGCGGCATGATCACTGGAGGGGTTACGACAGAAAGAGGTGGCAATATATCTTGTCATCACCTTTCCGTTTGACTTGCGCTTGGTGCGTGCGAGATGCACCACATGATGTAGAAGATATGTTTGCTCCAGGAAAACTTAGCTCTACAATTTATAACTGAACACCGCTAAACAGATATTGAACAGAAATCATACAAACAAATACTATCTTTTTGATATTTTCGCTGCATGTGTTTGTGAAAGTGGGGGTTTGCAGTTCCTGATAACAATTACAACATTACACACTGAAACTTGGTCTTANTATCTTTTTGATATTTTCGCTGCATGTGTTTGTGAAAGTGGGGGTTTGCAGTTCCTGATAACAATTACAACATTACAAACTGAAACTTGGTCTTGCTGTCGGAATAAGAAAATTCTTAGAGGTAATCCTTACCCTGTGTCTCCACCAATAACCTGTGCAGCACAGCCTCGTCTTCTATAGGGTTCAGGGAGCAGGTAGAGTACACGAGTCGGCCACCCACCGTCAACAGCTCTGCTCCACGCTTTGCTATCCGATACTGGATTCTGAAACACAAATGGTTAGTTACAGTAATTTCATAAAATTTACATATTTTTGGGGGTTATCCTACACTGAAGAGTGAAGACAGTCTTCTCTTTGCGGAATATATGAAAGCTTACTGCAGTAGCATCATTTTGTTTGAATGTTAATTTTTTATTACATTCAATTGTTAGTTTTTCCCCTAATTCTGTTATTTGCTGCGATTGCTATTGTGTTATAGGCTAGTATCCTACGCAGAACAATAAACTATAACAATTTTTACTTGTCTCACCCATGCAAATTGTTTCCATTGGCAGAATTCCATTTCATCCAAATATCTGGATTCTTTCTCAATGTTCCATCCCCTGAGCAAGGAACATCAGCCAGGACTCTATCAAATTTCAGAAATGTCTTCTGACCATCTGCAATTGAAATTACCACAAAACATTTTTTAAAAAACACATTCTTAATGGCGGGAATAGGCTGCTAGGCTACTGATTACATAATAAAAAGTAGACAGAATGCACAGGTACACAGAGAGAGGTACTCGTAGATACACACATACAAACAAAAGTCAGACAAACACATTTTCCATGCGGATGCGCGGTCGCACAACGTTTCGCTGGCTAGGCCAGCTTCATCAGGCCTGTGAGTACTCGTGCATTCTGTCTGCTTTTTATAATGTAAACAAAGTCCATATTTTCCCCCAAAACTGTAGCATTAAGGAATTTATGTACAGCTTACAACGTTACACAGTGATTGCGACAGTTAACTCCTGCACCATTAAGAATCTCTAATTTACGTCTTACATTTCCTTACATGATAACTTAGCAAACATTCTGTTATTCACGATACCCATAAAATTGTTTAAATTATTTTACCCTAGTACACAATTTTAATTAAACTGTACCAGCAGTAAAATACTTGTAANCCCATAAAATTGTTTAAATTATTTTACCCTAGTACACAATTTTAATTAAACTGTACCAGCAGTAAAATACTTGTAACGATACCTTCTCCAGAAACTGTGATATTAGGCATGACTGTAGAGTCGTGATTGGTGACCAGCAGGCATGGAGAGTTGAGACGCTTCGCCTGGTGAACCAGCATGTAACAACGATTGTTGTCTACGTCGTTTGCCACCACAACACCAGCTGCAAAAAAAAAAAAATAATAAACATTTCCCAACACAAAATTATGGGAGGAGTTGGTGAACCTGAGAGAATATAACATTATTAAGACCACATCGACTGTCACACTGGAACACGTACGAGGTAATGACGCTTCATCGCTACTTACAAGGCACAGCTTCTTCGGCATGAAGCATCTCTATCAGCTGGNTACGTACGAGGTAATGACGCTTCATCGCTACTTACAAGGCACAGCTTCTTCGGCATGAAGCATCTCTATCAGCTGGACCGTCTTGGAACCAGGAGCAGCGCACATGTCCAGTATCTGATAATACATGGTAAAGTTAATATATAAATTTGAAACCAATTAACAAACCTGCTTGATTACTAACTATACACGCTACTTACACTCATTTCACTACATTATCCACATCGAGGATGACATGGGTTTTATTTTATTACAGGATCTGGTATTGTCTAATGACACACAGGCTGAGGCAGGTGAGCACACAATAGATGATGAGGATTAGATTTTCATTAGGACAAGGATTTTTAATGCAATTAGTTTAATTTGGCTCTTTTTACGACAAACATAACAATGTTATTTTAGCCATTAAGTATCCTTTAGTTTTTAATTGACATTATGAATATTAATTTTCAGGGAGGATCTTCCTTAAACTTTCACAACAATATCTGAATACCACAGCATTTCTTTAAAAAAAAAATAAAGTTTTTAACAGTGAGTGGTTTCATTAGATCACTTTCTGCAAGAATAAATTAATAAGGTAATGAATTACTTGTTCTGTACAACTGGCCTGACCTTGCATCAAGAAATGTTTGGCACCTAGCACGAGCTTCGCTACCACTTTGCGTAACAACACTTAGCCAAAACATTACACTGAATGACCAAACTTTCAGGCATACTAACAGCCAGGAACTAACCTTGTGGTGTGGCTTCACGTCGAGCAGTATGGGAGGGATCATGCTCACAACTTCCTGCCGACTGATGCCACCACAGTTCGTTTCTGTGATGAGGAAGTTGTGGAGTCGGAAATAGGACTCTGAACGTCTGATGTCTTTGCGGCTGAGCGTCAGCTGCCATGCCAGGTTGTCCGGATACCTGGCAGCCAATCACAAACAGTCAGAATTCATGCAAAGTGACAGTTATGCATCACCTGTCTTACTTCATTAGCGCGTTGCATCTTCCTTATAGGTTATGCTCGACAAGTTTACTACCTGAACAAATTTACATTAACCATATCATCAAGCAAACATTAAACAAAAAACAAAAAGGAATTGAATCAAGATATTCAAAGAATCACACTACTTAAATAAGCATACTACGACTGGTCAATACAACTTAACACAAATTTTAACTTCCATAATAGTATTAAATTATGCGATTTTGAGGTAGAACAAATATAAAAGTAACATAGTGATATTTTCTGCTACTTTGAATATTATTTGTGCAAAAGGGAACAGATAAAACTACTATTGGATTCATCAAATTTTAAATACGAAATGTATTTATTATTTATAATGGTAATTTTAATTCTGCCAAGGAATAGTACATAACTTGCTAGATTACCTGTGGGTAGTAAAATTATCCCTTAATTTTAAAAAATGATTTGTAATATAACAAACTACGTATGATTTATACCTTGACACAGTTCAATTTTCTAAATTAAATTAATTACAAAAGTTATGGCAAAAAAATACACCCAGGATAGCTACTACCTCTTACTTAATCTTCAAAAAGACTGTCAAAAAGACGAGCCATGAGCGACGTCATTCTCTCATCTAGCCTCGCCACAGCACACCTCGAAGCCCAGGGTTGGCTTTCCCAGTTGTAGCCACCTGATGCACCGCAACCCGTTTCGCATCACGTCTCCGCTCTCTACCCCTCCAACCTTCAACTGCGAAAGGGGTACTCAAAGCCAGCTTTGGCCACCTTCTCCCATCTCCGCCGGCTCACCGCCATCGCTCTCTCTACGTCTCTGCTCTCTGCGTTTTATTTCTCAACACACCCCGCAACCCCCATGCTGGCCCTATGCGCCGCGTGTAAATCAGACTTGCAGTCCTTAGTTTGAGGCAGTCTCGCATCAAGTCATCCGCGTATGTCACAATGTCACACTGCCCGAGCGCACACTGAGAGGCTGTCTCGCGCCCGTCTAGTTACAGAACGTTACGCTGCCCAAGAGCCAACTGACACCGCATCTACCTACGCAAAATGTCACTCTGCCTGAGAGTCAACCGACTTCAAGTCGTCACTGCCATTCGCAGCACTGTAGAGAGTCTTACTCTGCACAATACCACCTCGCTGCCCGCCAGCACACTGGATCTGCTCGCCAAGCCACTAGACTGAAGGCCAGTAGTCCAGGCTACCTACCCTACCCAACAACCAGCATCTTCCCTCCATCAGGTCATGCCTACCCCTTTTTGGCCACCTGCTATGTGCCTATCTAATCTATAACCCCCCCTTTTGCCTCACCATAGGGCTGGGCAAGGTAAAGCAGCCAAGCAAGGGCTAACATTGGCTTCAGTACTGGAGAGTAGAGGTTCAGGTGTCAGCCAGGTATAAACCTGGGAGGAGGCTGTTCGCCAGAGCGCGTCCGCAACCAGCACATCCAGCTCAACCTCGAACCTCAACTGGTAAGTGCCACGTGCAGTTTCTCTGCTGACTCCAACGCCGCCGAAGAAGCCGTCTACCTTCACTCGGCCCACTAATGTCACTAGGGTGGTCAGACCACTTAACATCACACCTGCCTATACCCCTACCAGGGTACGCACTCGCTCATCACTCGCAAGTGTGCCTCCTAAGACTCAACGCTCTATAATAGAAGTGGCCAAACCCAGCAATGTAGGCCCCAAGAAAAACCCCGTACGAGTGGCGACCACTGCTTCACCGTCGCCCGGAGGGAAAGAGCCTTGGTGCCGCTCACCAGCCGCCAGACCCACTAAGAGTGCACGTCAAAAGAATGGAGTACATAATAACATTCAAATAACCTCACAAATGTAGTGATGTCTTGAAAACGTACAAGTCAATTTTATGTTTCTATCCCATCTATTACAATATGTTCCAATTTAGTACAGACCATCAACTGATGTTACCTTCAACTAAACAAATTTAATGTTCAATAACCTTGGCCTATTTGGGTACATTATCATGTTTTAAAATATTGCACATGTTGCTCCAATAGGTCTAGAAACCTTTTAAATTACTTTTGAAATCTACAGTTGATCAAGTACAAATGGCATTCCCACACATCAAACATAAAATGTACTGCAAAATTTAAATGTAATAATAAGAATTATGGAAGACGACATTTTTAAACATAATACTGTTTAATACACTGCCATTGCAATTATTAAAGCATCAGGAAATTGATGTATATGCAAAACAAAGAAATAGAGGATTCTTTAGATGTTAGAGAACTGATATCAGCTGTTAACACAAACCACCATGGCAGCATGCCAACTTAGTAAATTAGGACAAAGACCTGTTGGAAGGATATTTATTCACCATGGAATGCAAATTGGCTGCTGGATATCTTCGTTGTCTTCGCTTGTTTCATTCTCTCCTTTCACAGTAGGGTTCAGCAGGTCCTTGAAGAGCTGGCTCTTCACAATGGCAAGCAGCATACTCGCCTCCGACTTGGAGCCTGTTATGCGGAACGCCGTGGGAAGATTTTCTTTCAGTGCCGCTATAAATGCATCCCACTCCTCTTCAGGACAAATTTGCTGCATCTGGAAATTCAGTTACAGATATATATAATTCTAAGTACGAATGTAGCACACATTAAAATCATCTGCTTCCAAACTTTGTCAAGGTGGGCCAAACCCATATTGGAGATGTTATAGCGGTTCGCTATAGCAAACTTAATAATTTTTGTTTTGATGTCTACTAACCTCCAGAGCGCAAAGAATTTCACAAATTCTTTTTACTATATGAAGGACTTTACGAAATTGAGGAGCAAGTAGGCTACATGGGTATGTACAGGATACATGGGGTAAATTATCACATTTCCCTGCTCAGGCCTTGGGAGAGGCAATAGTGAATAGTTGGTAAGAATTAATAATTGNGGTAAATTATCACATTTCCCTGCTCAGGCCTTGGGAGAGGCAATAGTGAATAGTTGGTAAGAATTAATAATTGTGATCAGAAAAATGGATATTTTGCCTACAACGTCATCAGTTCGCCACCCACAAGCCCAAACATAAAATATTACTTCCAAAAGAAAATTACGAGAACATAAAATACAATTAAAACAAAAGTGAAAAATAGTTCATTACTTTTAAAAAATAACAAAATTCAATACAAATTCACTACTAAAGTTTTCTAGGTTAAAATACATAACATATAGTCATAAATAAAAATTAATAAAATGGATGGGTGGTTTACAAAATAAATATTTAATGACTTTAAAATTACTGAAAATAAACTGTAGGGGCTGAAATTAATATTACGTCAAAATGTTAACAAACGAAATAAAATTGTGTTCAAAACAAACATTACAGGTTAATAGACATCAAAATAAAAATAATAAGTTCGCTGTAGCAAACCGTTACAGCATACCTTGGAACGGAAGTGATTTCAGGCGGTTTTTAAACAGTTCAGAAAAGTAAGATCAGAAATGAAGTGCTATCTAAATGCAACAAGAACATACAACTTTTTCTGTTATTGATTTTGTGATAGTTATACAGGAGAATAAACAAGTAAGGGAAAGTATTAAGTATCTCGCCCAAAACGTTTTCTTGCAATATGATCACGACATTACTATAAACTATTTAAAATAGACTTATGTGAATGGACAACACAGGTAACACCATACCTTATAATATTTGATGAACTCTGCATTTTCTCTCACAATATCATTGTATGGCTTCCGCCGTAGTGCGTCTTCATTCCACTTGTTCTGCAAAAACAATTTTCAACAAACTTATGTACACGCTTTCAATCCAAGGAATCCAACACGGGAACCTAGTCTGCTGCGCTGAATACTCGCAACAATCATACCAGTATGCTGATTTGCTGGTGCAGTTACTTTTTTTTCTTTCTTTCAAATGTTTAAAGTTAATTTTACAGGAACACTTTTCAATTATTTAACCCCACAATTACCTTGATCATCACAGGCTTCCTAACTATAAATATTTTAAGGATTCAGACTACATTTGAAACTGCACTTTCCAATGTACGTTAAAGTTAAGTTCAGGAGTTTCTGTTTAGTTTGGATGTTATTGTTACAAATTTCCAAAGTCTCCTGGCAGAGGTCGCTTCTTTAAGGGATGGAGGTCTCTTTATTAAAGAGTAACAATTAATTTCCTAATTTTATTAGTAACAGTACAAAAAATAAACTTTCCAAACTCATTAACTCAACACCAATAATTTAGCTATCACTTGCAATTTACAGCTGATAATTATATAATTCTCTCTCACCTCATGGAAATTAACACAATCGAACACTTAAAACAAGTCTTTGTAAACACCTACTGAATTACTAATTAAAATTACATATTCGCTACCTGACAGTTCCAATATTTACAATCAAGTCTGTATCACTTGTCCATTCAATCGCACCTTTTTTCAACCCAGTTATCACCAGTCTACCTTGTCTTGTCTGGAATGTTCCACAGTACCCCGATCTCTCCCGTACACATGTGCTCGCTATTTGTCTGGTAGCTCACTCTCTGCTTCGCTCGCCACCGCCACACACGCGCACATCCGCTGCAGTCTCTCACACCTCCGCCGCCTGTCCTCTTCTTCGTTCACTGCTCACTGCACTTCACCAGGTGGCTACCACAGACTCTCGACCTCCCAGGTGCAGTGCAGTGCTGTTTATAGGGGCCGGCACTCGATTGAGAACAATTTTCACACATCTGTTCGCACTGAGAAGGGGGGAAACATCCAGAAAGCTCACGCAATGGGCCATAACTGCTGACCCCTTCAACA